>JAMKCH010002044.1:0-60897 GCA_023653785.1 Ophioderma brevispina
GCGATGCTCTGATTGGCTATAATATATCGGCCCATCTACAGGTCGTGTTACTGCTCATGAATAATTCATACTGTGCGCGGCAAGGTTTTATGAATGGAATTACTACTACTCATTTGACTACTTGTCATAATATTATTATTTATAAACTTAGCACAATTTCTCAATCCCGTTTCAACACTATTCCCCCTTAATTATAACCCCGGTGTCAAACAAATCACATAAAATGTTTTTTTCATACTATCTATAAACATTAAGAAATTGAGCCCATTTTGAGAGAAATCTGTGCATTATATTTTTTTAGCACAGAGTGACCTTGAACTGTTTTAAGCCTACTGTGTTAAAAGTAATTGTCCTAGATATAGCAAACTATACCTTTTTCAGAGATGCCACTTTTCAGGAAAAACCCTGAATTCAGGGTTTTTGTTAGTCCAAATTTCCGCATTTTTATTTATTTTCAGCCCGTTTTTGGGCGTTTAGGCTAATTTCACACGCATTTTCAGGGTTTTTATACGTGTTTAAGTTTTTTTTGAGTGGACCTGGGTGACATCTCAGCTTTTTTAATCCTTAGAAGCAGGTTAACATGCCTTTTGATCCTGTATGAAACGTTTAGAAATTTGACCCCTGTTAATTTCCCCTTCCATATCTATCTTCTATATCGTATTGAACGTACAGATAAAAGTTATCTAAGTTGAACGTACTGTTTGACACCACCTACCGACAGTAATCGTCTTTTCCGTCGTCATTTTCATCCTTCATGTACCACGTGTTTTCATAACCTACATCCAACGCCCCAAATTTGATAAAATTGTACTGACTTTCTCCTTCTGTTCCCGCCAGAGCACACGCTAGCGTTCTCGTTCCGTCAATAGTAACAAGTCTGAAAAAACGACGATAAAAACAAAATATAAAATTCCGATTGGGATCATATGAGGGGTAGGGAAAAAACTGCAACCCTTTGAAATCTATGCACCACGAAGATATTTTTTTTGCAAATTACCTTCTATTGTGTAATATACAGGAAAGTAATCCTCATCTTATTAGCATAAATACCTTTGACAAGTCACGATGGTCAATTTTAAAGGGGTGTTTCCGTGAGGTGACCCACTTCTTAATTCCGACACACTTATGAATTCGGAAATCTTAACGGAATGCACTGTTTATGTGATTTATTCCGTTAAGGTTTCTTCTTCTCATCGCGTCCAAACACTGTGGTTCACAAATATGATCCAGCCAGAGATGGGTACAACGTCTGGCTGCTTCACTGAATTCCGCAAGGTCCTTGTTTGTGCATTGTTGCTCCAGCAGTGGGCAGACCAAGAGGTGTTCCATTGTCTGTGGTGCTGTTCCACAACCACAGGTAGTATCCTGATCTGCTTCCAGATAGCCCCACTTCTGGAAGGAAACCTTAGATCGGCCAGCTCTGGCTCCCAATCCGTCGAGGCACCGCCACCCAGCCCACGAGGATCCAGCCCCAGGCGGGAGATGCCCACCAGGTTCAACACCGATAGATGCCACCCGGTTGATGGCAAGTCCCCCCTTCAACAGAGACCGTCTCAAGAGGTTGGACTTTGCCCAAGAAACTCCCTCCGGACCCAAGGCGGCCGGCAGCAGGCATCCGTCCAGACACAGGGTGCTCCACACCGGACACCTGGCAGCCACGCTCCCGCATGCTCGCCACGCCACGACGGACGTCCGGTGGAGCAACTCCCGCTAGGATGCATAAGTTTTCCGCTGGTGCCGGGCGGAGGCATCCCGTGACAAGCCGGCAGCAGGCATTTAACGCTGGATCAAGCTTCCCGGCACGGGCTGACCCCTCCCACGAAAGGTTTCTGAAACGCCCATTTTAAAGAATAACTTAGTGTGTACATAAAGATTCGTGTCAAACTCGGCTATGCTGCAACAAAAATGCATGCTAATTTTCAGACAATTTATTGGGATGATGATGCACAACTCAACAATTAATCTTGAAATGATCAGCCGTGTACAAGACAGTAGGGTAATATTGTAACATATAACTGCACTTTTTGGCATATCCAAGCGAGCAGCAGATATAATAATATTATAAAGACCTATTTACAGGTGAAAAAGCTTGTGCCAGCAGTGGCGGCGATCGTAACTCGTGATGATACCTGGATATATATACTTTCACAACAGGCAAAGTTTGGGATAATAACAATGGTACGACCCAAATATGGCTGCACAACGCAGCACCAGTACCAAGAAAGTTTTGTACACAATCTTTTTGACCAATTTGACGGATATTGTTCCTCAGTTCCCAGAATGTACTATTGTTCAAAGTTTTTGCTAGAGGTTCGCAAGTTTTAAAATAAGAAGGGCCCAAATATGGGAATAACTTGGAAACATGACAATTTCGTGAGACATCTTTCAACTCAATACCGTCTGAGCACTACGCTGTCAATTGCTTTAGCAAAATCAACCGACCCGAACCAAGCATTAAATGTGTGTAGACTCGGAAATTTCTCAACATCAAAAGAAACATCTTCCGCTCTGATATACCATCTGCACCCCTGCATTTATCTTCAGAAGCTGACTGTGATTCTCTTGTTAATGAATACAACGACATCTTACCTGAGGCTCTTGACGAACATACTGCACTCGTCAGTCGATCTGTCGTTCTCCTTCCTCACGTACCTTTGGTAGTCATATACCATATTGGCTTATAATTTTAATAATTGGACGAGTATACAATACAAACATGGAAGGGCCTACAATGGGCCCCTGTGGTAGATCAAAGTCAATTTCATGAGGTTCAGAGAGCACGCAATTAAAAAATACACCCAGACAAATGACTCGATTCATTTTATAACAGTAGGTCCTACCTTTAAAACCTATTTCATAGGCCAGCCTCCTCTTAAAGGCAAGACAAGATTTCTCAAAAACGATTTATCCTAGAGATACAGGGGGTCATTGGTTCATAGATGGCAAGGGTAACTATTATCTTTTACGGTCTTTGACTAATGACCCTGACAAATCAGGTTCCTCAGAGGAATACCACTTAGGGGTGATTCAAAACTAAACCACCGGTTGCTGGTCGGTTCCACTCGGTTCTTTCCGGTTGCAACTGATTTCTATTGTGTAAACAATGCAACACGGTTCAGCCGCTGTGAACCATCGGCCACCTGACGGGTATCGACCACCTGGCGGGTCAGTTTTGAAACCACGCCTTATTACTTTGGCAATATTACTTTGGCAATATCATGGCAATGTGTGATACCTGATTTTGTGCAAAAGGGCTAAACCAACATTACCTGCAGTAATCGTTCTTTGCGTTCTGCCCCTGTACATCGACCCATCCTCGGAAAAGATTGGTATAACCCATATCGGTGATGTCAGTTCGACGTGGTTTTACAGACGGCTCTCCTTTCAATGAAAAGATATAATGTTAAGGTGGAATTACCCCTTGGGAGGGCTAAAAATAAATATTACAAATTAAAATTGAGGAAAATAATACCTTTCTATTGTTTTTTTGTTTGACATCAATCGGAGCTTCCGTTCAAAAGTTATGGTCGCAAATGGAAATTTCCTATGATATTTCTTATGTATTTTATTGTTTTCTCAAAAAAAAACTCGTATCTTAAAAAAAGTAAATGAGCTTTTGATCTTTAACTTCCACAATTATTGGTGAAATTCAAGCACTTACTTTAGAAATGCTCTTTTACTTTTATTATCAATTATAAACTATACTAAAACTTAAAAACAGTGTTTCTAGACTAAATCACTCACCGGTATCTCCAAAGTGAATTTGAACGATATGTAATTGTTGTGTCAATGATTTCTCAAAAACGATTTATCTTAGATGGGATAAAAAGTAAATTAAAACATACCAATTGGACTATGCATTGAACAAGAATATTTCCACAAGCCCCATGGGAACTTAAAGAGACACTGGCACATTTGAAAAATAGTGCGCCCTCAAGATTTTTCAAAATCGATATTTTTGCATGGTTGTAAAGCTTTTATATACAAAAGCCCTCACCCGAAATGATTAAGACCAAATCAGCTTCCTTATGGGTAAACAGAACGATTTTATAATTTAACGTCGCCGGCGACGCTAAATTCAGCAGACGACGAAAATGGCTTTTAACACAAGAACACACACTCCGTATGCATGTTTCTCACGCTATGCACACTGTTTGACCGGTCTATAACCTTTGTGGTTTTTAATATCAGTGAGTACGAGTCAAAAATATTCATGTAATTTACACATTTGAAATTTTAACTACTTAGTTCTCCAGGTAGACAAGGATGGTTATATATTAATCTTTCCCTGGAGATGGCCAGCGCACACAAGTGTTGGTTAGAGCGCCGTCACTAGTAATACGGAGGTCGCCGGTTCGAATCCGGCCAAGTGCATATGGGTTTTTTTCAACACTTGTGTGCGCTGGCAAAACATAGCAAGAGGAGGCCAGAATCGCGAGGGTTCAGTAGCAAAGTCGAAGACAGAATTAAAGGTACAATCACATAGAAGACAGCTCCCGAGCCAACCTCTTCCTAACTACGCAAGACCATTTTTTTTTCAAAACTGGCTACAGCCTTGTTCAAACTTACAATGTTTATCCCGGCCAGGGATGATTGATTAGTCTCCGATTTTCTCCGCCTTCAACAAGTCAAGAGATGCTGAATCGCCTAGCAGTAAGCGACAGCATCATAAAATCAACAAGATCAAGCATGTTTAATCGGCGACGCCATTTGTTCATACTCCGATCAGTCCGTCAGTCCGACATGTGTCAAGACTGCAAGTCGGCGACTTATCTTCTGTAGTCGCCAAGTTTAGTCGCCGATTAAACATGTCTAATTGGTTTGCATCTTCTCTTTCGCTTGGAGCAGACTCATTGCCGACCACTTTCCAACTGCGCACAACCACTCATGGTGTGCGCCAACTCATCGGATACCGCTTCCACACCGCTCATGTGTTCATGCCGACCTTCCCGATTAAAAAAAACCGCCACTATTTTTTAGGCTGCGAGAAAAAAATCGTGACGGGTTTTTCAAATTTGCCACACAAGACTGCAGAAGAATGTACGACAGTCCCAGACCTTGCCAAAACTACACATGAAAAAGAAAAAACGATTTTCGAAAATGGCTAATCGGCACTAGTCTTGAGGAGTCTGGAAGTGGTTTTCTAGCAAAAACGGCTGTGACTGAGCCTTAAACTCTGAATAAGGTGTTGTATCAGTTAGATTTAGATCGAGCTACTGCGCAACTCTCAAACCACAGACCTGCCCAGACTGACGCGAGCTCAATAATCCGACTTTACTTATTGATGTAACTAAAGAAAGTCTCACCTCATTTGTTTCCTTGAAGCTCGTACCCTCAACGTATCTGCTTTTTATACGTTTTGATAATACAAATTGTGTAGCTGTAATGCAATCATTATTCTCTACCTCTGTACAAGCAATTATTTCTTACCATTTATAAGGCTATGAACCAAAGCGAAAAAGATGCTCAGATAAGGTCCAAGGTGGCATCTCCAACCCCCTGGGAAGTAACCATAATTCTCCGAATAACTTTCTGTAAATTTACAGAAATCAGTTCTACGGGTGTTCTCACTTCTGTATGTGCACATCCTCTCGAGAAAATGATTTAAAATGTCATCTCAATTTATCAGTGAAATTCAGTGACTATGGGTGTATACCATGAATTCCTTGACTCCAGCAAATAAGGGGGGCTAGTTGATAAGAAATCCGCTCGGTATTAGAGAACCAAAACACTCTTTAGATTTAGCTTAGCTATTTGTCATGACGTGAACACCAATTACCCTTCCCTCTTTCAACACCGATAAATAAAGTTAGAGTTCTACTGTGTTTTTCAATTTGCTTTGAGACCCTATATTTCATCCTTTATTTCGAAAGGGAACATAAGGTGAACAAAGCTAATGAGAAAAACATTGTTTGGCAAACTGTGACCATAACATCTTGGTGCAAACCAAACCCTTACCTGCCGCGTACCCATTTCTATGCAATTGAAATTATGTTCATAGCAGAAATCGAAATCATTCAACCTATATGACAATTGCATGTGAACGGTGCCGAACCAAACTTTTATTGATATAAGAGGTCCATATTAATATGATGAAGTTAATGGGTGTTGGGTCTGCATCTGCACCAAGATGTTAGGTCATAGCTGCCATTCAACCTCTTTCATGATTTTTACTCCTTCGTGGTTCTTTATTGAATAAATGATGAAATATACGATCAAAGTATAACTTCGCAGCAGAAGTTTATAGTTTTTTTTATTCTTGAATGAGGCTGTAGCTTCAATCTAAACCGGGGCGGTGAAAACCATTCAAAAGCTTTTACGTCATGTACACAACAATTTTTTGCAGTCCCAGAGAATCTGAAGTCCCGTTGTCCTATCTCCGTATTCATAACGGGCGGATTTACTTATCAATAGCCCATTTTTGCTGTAGTCATGGAACGTGGTGTACATCGCTTGGTCAATGATATTCAGGGGACAAAAAGGAGATGGAAATTTAATTCATTTGCACGAAAATGTGCAAATTATCTAAATGCGAACATCGCGTAGAAAATGATTTGATTAACTTAGACAAGCTTATGTTTATCAAAATTATGTACTTGTAAGGGGTGCGCACCTTAGTAAACGCTATGAAATCTGCCCGCTAGCCTATTTCGATATAAGCAGGCGGACTGAATGTATGGCGCAATAAATGTATAAGCCTGTTTCGCCAGCCTGGTTTTACGTTTCGAGCCTAAAAACTCATGATTCCTAATGGAAAGTATGTTGATGCAATCATTAATAGATTACGGATCAAAATTAATGTTACATTCGTATAGTCGGTTGTTACGTGATACATTGGAATGTGAAAGTAATTGCTTTAGGTTGCCATGTAGAATATGAAAAATAATTGGTTTTAGGTGAGTTAGCATAGGCGTACACAGGACAAGGTTATTGAGGGGTGCGGGGGCTTGACTAAAGAGTGTCCGAACCATGGACGAGCGAGCGTGGGAGCGATTGAGCGAATAACGGGTGGGCGTCAGAGCCTTATAAGGCACATGGTGGGGTCCAGGGGCATCGCCGGCGGGGTCCAGCGGGGGCAGAGCCCCCTTTGAAGCTCCTGAGGTTTTAGGGTTTTCAAGACCTGAAAACGCCTTTCCTGGCGTACTTCTTCCAACACGTTTTGATTCCGCAGTTGCATGAAAAAAATCAAATAAATGTACCATAAAATAATCATTTGTTCCTTCTCTCCTTTTCTTTTCCTCTCTTGTTAGTCTTCTTATCTCCTTCTCTTTCTCTTTTTCTTGCTCCCTTCTATGTCTCCTCATCTTTTTTCTTGGAAATTTGAGGGGGGCTTTTAGCCCCCAAAGCCCCCCCCCCCCTCGGTACGCCAGTGATTAGATACCATTGTGTGGATTACCAGAAATTATATACACATGGACGTGATAATGAGCATCGATGCATCAGTTGATAACATCGTATAACTCGAACGGTAATTTAATGTTACCTTCGTCATGACATCGTCTGCTGAAAGGGTGGCCAACAGGATTCGTACGTTTCATGAAAATCCACAGTAATGTTTGTAATATTTTACTAATTATTTTTAAAAATGCATATATGTTACTTAACTTTTATAATAAACGTGCTTAAGACGCGTTATCAAATCTAGGAATTTCACATTTTTATAACAAGGCAATTGAAGGTGTCTATTATTATCGGGCAACATGTTGGCATATTGTGTGTTCGTATGATATAGTAAGATCTGCAAAGCAATTGCATAACTTATTATTAATTGATCCTTACATCATGGTAGCAGTAATCAAACAAAACTGCGAGAGGTAAATGTTAGAAAACACTTTAGGTGATTTTTTTTTTATGCTTCACCTTCATTGACGTTAAAATATTTGAAATTAATGGCAATTACATTTATCCTTCGCACGTAGCTTTGTATCATGCGCTTTGGCGTAAGATTTTGTAAGAACGGTTTAAAACTTATGCCAATTTCATTATGGACTCGTATCGAAATAGTGCAAATCGATTGAAATCATTTTAAAATGATTTTGTTACAAAATACTTACGCGTTGGTGTCTTCCCCACTTGTTGTCTTCTCGTTTCATCACTAATCCTTTGTTGGGATGGATCTTCACTTTGCCTAAAACACAATTAATAACACAAAACGTGTTACACTTTAACTCAAGGAAATCGAAGAGTTTTGTATAAATAGGACATGTCCATTATTCGCGCCACTGTAAACAAACAGCAATACAAATGGATATTTTAAGTAAGTCCCTCATTCAATTTCGGTTCGTTCGGTTCGGTCGGGGCGGGGTCGGCGGCGTTTCGTTCGTTCGGTTCGGGCCTTTTTATTTACTATTAACTAGAATTTCTGCTTTAAAAATGATTTGTTTTCTACAATCTTGAATATTACTCTAAGAACCTGAACCACAGATACGAAATTGAATAACGGTTTTGCAAACACCTAACACAGTCTATTTTTTTTTCCGATTAAGATAGCCAAATTCTTAACACTTATGTTTAGATTAATCAGTACCATACTAACTGTGTCATTTCTCCCAAAACCCGCCGTCTGTCCCAAATTTCAAGAGAATATAACTGAATGTTTTTCTAAAACAAACTCACCTCAGTCCATCCCCATTCATCACTGCAAAACAACTCACTCTCACTCACTCACTGTCACTCTTCCACAGACTTGTTATCCTTTGCATTAGCTTGTTACCATTTTTGGAGGTATGGTATGAAAGTGTCGATTGAACATGTGGGATTATGAAGCTGTGTGTGGGGATTTATGAAGCTGTTTTGCAATGATGGGCGACTATGATGAGTTGCATCGCCTCCCTTGTTTGCTTTTGACCTAATGTGTGCGCCTTTGACCCTATGATTTGTTCTGTGCTCAGGGTTCAGCGTTCCTTTTAACCAAATTTTGGGTCATAGAGCATAATTCTACACAATCTAATCTCTAAGATGACCTTTGACCATTTTGGATTTTTGGTCACTCGGAACCCTGAAACAAAGTTCGACTACCTTACCTCCCCCTACTTCCAGCAATATCAGCCCCCTATGTCAAAGCATAACGAAAATGCCAATACCGGACAGACAGAGAGACATACAGATCTAATTTTTGACTATGAATAAATCGATAATGCACAATTATACCTTATATCCTTCGCACATACTTTGTATCACATGCGCATTTAGAGTAAAATTTTGTAAGAACGGTTTATGAATTATCCACTTTTTAAATTATGAATACTTATTGAATAGGTGCAATCATTTAAAAAAAAAAAATGATTTTGTTACAAAACTTACGCGTTAGTGTCTTCTCACTTGTTGTCTTCTCAGGGTCATCATTAGATCCTTTTGTTGGGATAGGGTCTTCACTTGCTAAAACACACAATTAAGGGAACAAGCAACAGGTGTTAACATCTACTCAAGGAACATTGAATAGTTTTTGTATAATAGGACAGTCTATTATTTCGCCCCTGTACAGGCAATACCAATGGATATTTTTAGGTCTCTTTAAATTTCGGCGGGGCGGCCGTTCTAATATAATAACTAAAATTTCTTTACATGATTTGTTTCCACATCTGAATATTACTCTAAAACCAACTCTAAAAACCTAAAGTGTAGCAAAAGCAGATATACAAGTAAAATTGCCATATCTGCATCTACTTCTAAGGGAATGTTACATTCGTCATCCTATCTCCAAACCCAGATATTAATTGAAGAACGGTTTCACACTTCACAGCAGTCCATTTTTGTCCCAATTAAACAATCCTTATACCTAATGCTCATAGTGATGCATTACCCATATAACTGTGGGTCATTTCTTCTTATTCCAACTCCTCAGTTCCCATTCAAGAGAATATACGGACTGTTTGACAAAACTCACTCAGTCTTCTCCCTGCAGCACTGCAAAACGACTCTTCGTTCACTCTTTTCCACAACTTTTAACCCTTTGCATCAGCTGTACATTTTTTTAGGTAGGGGTATGAAATGTCGATTGAACAGTGGGTGGGGAGTTTAATATTAAGTTGGTTGTTTGCAACGATGGCGTCACTGTGATGAGTGCACCCCCCCCCCCGTGATTGACCGTTGACCTATAAGTGCGACAGGTCAGCTGTCCTTGTGACCAAAATTTATGGTCATAGGGGCTTTCTAATTCTTACCACTTTACCTCTAGACTACCCTTTGACCGTTTGGGAGTCATTCTTTTAAACCCCCTGCAAACAAAGGTCGGGCTGTCGTCCCTACCTTCATGCCAATATCAGCCCATACTGTCAAAGCATAACGAAACACATAGCCGGACCGACTCGCAGACAAATCTCATTTTTACTAACTTAACTATCAAATAATTCGAATAATTAAGGGCGAATACATTGACCATTCGCACATCTTTTGTATCACACGCTTTAGGAGACCAAATCTCATTGTTTTTGGCCAATGGTGCAAAGACCCGCGGCGGAGTGCCCATCTCTCTGTCATGGCGTTTGGGCCAGACTCCCTCATAGAATGTTGCTGTGGGGGGTTCGCCACTCCTCCCGCACAGTCGAGTCTGTTTTTGCATTCCCAGCATTTGCCGGTACCCATCTATACTGGGTGGAGAGAGGCAGCGAGGTAAATTGCCTTGCCCAAGTGACACAGCACATTGGCGACAGCGGGCTCGAACCCACAAACCTTATCTTATGGGCAGCGCTGATCCAACTGGCAAACCACATGTGCCTTTCCGATGGTGTTAGAAGGGCAATTTCTATGGAACTATAACCTAAACTGACCACTAATGATCTTTGACCTTTAGGGTCACTCTGAACCCTGATAACAACGTTAGACTACCCCCCTATAGACTACCCCCTATACCCCCCCCCCCCCCCAAATAATATTACCGCCCCCCCCCCCAACCCCCCCCCCAATAACCCACCCCCCCACCCCCCACCCTATTCACCCGGCCCCCCCCCCCCCACCTCATTCCAAATCTCATCCCCAATTCAATCCTACCTAAATTCCCTACCTACACACGCTTCCAAACAGTATCTCATTTTTGACTACAAATAATTCGAATAATTAATGGCAAATTAAATTATACCCTTCGCACATACTTTGTATGGAAACACTTTAAGCACAAGAGTTGTAAGAGGGTTTATTAAAGAGCTATAACCAATGTTATTTATTGACCCGTATTGAAATAGATCAAATCCATTTTAAAATATTTTGGTTACCAATACGTACGCGTTGGTGTCTTCTCACTTGTTGTCTTCTCAGGTTCATCATTAGATCCTTTTGTGGAATAGGACTTTCACTTTCTAAAACAACATTTAAACAGCAACAGGTGGTCAACCTTTAACTCAAGGAAATCGAGAGTTTTTGTATAAATAGGACATTCCATTATTTCGCCACTGTAACAGCAATACCAATGGATATTTTTAGGTCTCTTTAAATATCGGTGCCGCGTTCTATAGAATAACTCGAATTCCTTTACATGATTGTTTTATACATCTTGAATATTACTCTAAAAACCTGAACGTGTCGCAAAAGCAGGTACACAAAAAATATGCAAGTCTTTGATTACTTCAAAAGAGGAAAAGTTCTATTCGTCATTACTGATCTACAAACCACAGAATTAATATGAAAGAACGGTTTTCCGAAACCTCACACAGTCCATTTTTGTCCGATTAAACAAAAACTAATTACCTATGGTCATAGTGAGCATACCATTAAACCGTGTGTCATTTCTCCAAACGTCAACTCAGTTCCCATTTCAATGAGAATATACGGATGTTCCAAAAAACTCATCAGTCCTTCTCCCTGCCAGCACTGCACAACGACTCATTCGTTCACTCTTACACAGACCTTTTATACGCTTTGCATCAGCTGTTACATTTTTGAGGTAGGGGTATGAAAGTGTCGATTGAACAGTGTGTGGGAATTTATGAAGTTGGTTGTTGCAACGATTGGCGTGACCGACGGTGCTCCACCCCCGGTTTGCCGTGGACCTAGGTATTGTGCGGACAGGCAGCGCGGTCCTGTGACCAAATTTGAAGGGTCATAGGGTATTTCTACACAAATTTACATCTAGATGACCTTTGAACTTTTGGGTCATTCTTTAACCCTGCAAGCAAAGGTCAGGCTGTCGTCTCCTACCTTCATGCCAAATATCAGCCTCATAATGTGAAAGCGCTTAGAGGCCAATAGCATAAGGCGCTATATAAATCTATCTCTGCTATTTGAATGTCAAAGCATAACGAAACACATAGCCGGACAGACGGACAAACAGATCTAATTTTTTACTACAAATAATTCGAATAATTAATGCCGAATACATTGTACCATTCGCACATACTTTGTATCACACGCTTTAGGAGACAAATCTCATTGTTTTGCAAATGGTGCACCCGCAGGCGGAGTGCCTATCTCTCTGTCAATGGCGTTTGGGCCAGACTCCCTCATATAATGTTGCTGCGGGGGGTTCGCCACTCCTCCCGCACAGCGAGTCTGTTTTGCATTCCCAGCATATGCGTTTGGGCCAGACTCCCTCATATAATGGTGCTGTGGGGGTTCGCCACTCCTCCCGCACAGCGAGTCTGTTTTGCATTCCCAGCATATGCCGGTACTCATTTATACTCCTGGGTGGAGAGAGGCAAGCGAGGTAAAGTGCCTTGCCCAAATGCACAGCACAATGGCGACAGCGGGGCTCGAACCCACAACCTTATGCTTATGAGGCAAGCGCTGATCCACTGCACCACATGTGCCTCCGATGTTTTAGTATAGGGCATTTCTATGGAAATATACCTAAATTGACCTCTAGATGATCTTTGACCTTTAGGGTCACTCTGAAACCCTGATAACGAACGTTAGACTATCAACCCTACCTTTCATGCCAAATATCAGCTCCAAATGTCAGCGAATAACGAACATGCCAGACATGACAGTACGGCAACACGATCTCATTTTTGACTACCAAATAATTCGAATAATTAAGGCAAATTACATTATACCTTAGCACATAATTTGTATGAAACACTTTAGCATAAGAGTTTGTAAGAAGGTTTATAATGAACACTTATACCAATGTTATTATTGCAAGTATGGAAATAGAGCAAAGCAATTTTAAAAATGATTCTTGTTACAAAATTACTACGCGTTGGTGGTCTTCTCACTTGTTGTTCTCAGGTTCATCACTAGATCCTTTTGTTGGGATAGGATCTTATTTCTAAAAACAGTAATTAAGAACAGCAAAAGGTGTTTATTGAACTTTACTCAAGGAATCGAAGCGTTTTGTATAAATAGGAACATGTCCATTTATTTAGCACTGTTCACCAGCAATACCAATGGATATTTTTAGGTCCTTTAAATATCGGCCGTTCTATAGATACTAGAATTTTTTACATGATTGTTTTACAATGAAATAGACTCTAAGAACCTGAACGTGTAGCAAAAGCAGATACACAAAACTATGTGTGCAATGTCTTGAATCTACTTCTAAAAGAGAAAGTTACGATTCGTCATCCTGATCTACAAACCACAGATATTATGGAAGACGGTTTCCACACCTCACACAGTCATTTTTGTCCCGATTAAACAAAACCTTAATACCTATGTTATAGTGAGCATTACCATATTAAACTGTCGCCCATCATTTCTCCAAACTCACTCAGTTCCCATATCAGTGAATATACGGAATGTTTCCAAACTCACTCAGTCTTCCCGCGCACTGCCAAAACGCTATTCGTCACTTTACAAGAATTTTATCATTGCATCCGCCTGTTACATTTTTAAGTAGGGGTTCTGAAAGTGTTTCGATTGAACAGTGTGTGGGGAAGTTTTATTTATGTAAGTT
The DNA here is from genome assembly GCA_023653785.1 of Ophioderma brevispina. Classification (NCBI taxonomy): domain Eukaryota; kingdom Metazoa; phylum Echinodermata; class Ophiuroidea; order Amphilepidida; family Ophiodermatidae; genus Ophioderma; species Ophioderma brevispina. The sequence continues at coordinate 13,829 of JAMKCH010002044.1, forward strand.
GGTGTTTGCAAACACGATGCGTGACTTGATTGTAGTGCACCCCCCCCACCGTTGTTTGAACCGGTGACCTAATGTGCGAAAAGGTCAGCGGTTCCTTGTGACCCCAAATTTGATGGTCATAGGGTATTTCTACACAAATTTACTCTAGATGACCTTTGACCTTTGGGTCATTCTTTAAACCCTGGCAAGCCAAAGGTCAGGGCTGTGTTCCACTTCATGCCCAAATATGCAGATCATAATTGTGAAAGGCTTAGATGGCCAATAGCATAGGCGCGTATATAAACTCTATTCATTGCTAGTTTTTGAATGTAAAGCATAACGAAACACATACCGGACAGAGGACAAAAGATCTCATTTTATACAATCATTCGATAATTAATGCCGATACATTGACCTTCGCACATTACGTTGTATCACACGCTTTAGGAGACAAATCCATTGTTTTGCAATGGTGCAACACGCAGAGGCGGAGTGCCTATCTTCTGTCACAACTAAAATGGGTTTGGGCAAGACTCCGTCATCCCCCCCCCATAATGTTTGTGTGGGGGGTTGCCACTATAACGCACCACGAGAGTACTTGCTTGCGTCAAGTATATGCCGGTCTACCCCCCACATTACTCATTTATACTCCTGGGTGGAGAGAGGTAAGCGAGGCAAAGTGCCTCGCCCAAATGAAACAGCACAATGGCGAGCCAGCGGGGCTCGAACCCACAACCTTATGCGTATGAGGCCAAGCGCGATCAAATGCACCACATGGCCTCCGCATGGTTTAGTACCGGGCATTTCTATGGAAATATACCTAATGACATTAGATGATATTTGAAACCCCTTTGGGGCATCTGAAAACCTGATAAACGAACGTAGACTATCAACCCTATCATGCAAAATAGCTCCACAGTCAACGCATAACGAAATGCCAGACAGACAGACGGACAAACAGGATCTCATTTTTGACTACCAAATATAATTCGAATAATTAACTGGCAAATTACATTATACCCTGCAGCACATACTTTGTATGAAACAACTTTAGCAGAAGAGTTTGTAAGAAGGGTTTATAATGAACTATACCATGTTATTATGACACGTATTGAATACGAAGCAATCATTTTAAAAATGATTGTGTTACAAATACACGCGTTGGTTGTCTTCTCACTTGTTGTCTTCTCAGGGTCATCATTAGATCCTTTTGTTGGATAGATATTCACTTTCTAAAAACATTAATTAAGACAGAACAGGTGTAACTTTACTAAGGAAACACGAAGAGTTTTGTAATATAAAAGGACATGTCATTATTTCGCCACTGTAACAGCAATACCAATGGATATTTTTAAGTCTCATTCAATTTCGGGCCGTTTTATAATAACTAGAATTTCTTTAAATGATTTGTTTCTATCTGAAATTTAACTCTAAGAACCGAACACGATACGATACTAATTGAAGAACGGTTTGAACACCTAACACAGTCTATTTTTTCCGTTAAGCAAATTATTCATAATTATGTTTGAAAGTAATCATTACCATACTAACTGTGTCATTTCTCCAAAATCCGTCTGTTCCCATCAAGAGAAATACGGCAGTTTCTAAACACCCACCTCAGTCCTCTCCCTCAGTACTGCAAAACAACTCACTCCACTACTCACTCGTCCACAGACTTCTTATCCTTTGCATTAGCTGTTACATTTTTGAGGTAGGGGTATGAAAGGTAGATTGAAACAGATTGTGTGGGATTTGGAAGCTGGTTGTGGAATTCTGAAGCTGTGTGTGGGCAACTGATGGGGGGACTTTGATGTAGGCATCGCCTCCGTGTTGGACTTTGACCTAGGTGTGCGACTGTGACCTCAGATTTGTTCTGTGCTCAGGTCGGCGGTCCATTTAACCAAATTTGGTGGTCATAGGGCTTCTAAACAAAATTTATCTCTAGTGACCTTGAATTTTGGGTCATCTGAACTGATAACAAACGTTAGACTATCCTCCCCTACTTCCATGCCAAAATCAGCCCATATTCAAAGCATACCGAAATGCCAAACCGGACAGACAGAGAGACAGACAGATCTAATTTTTGACTATGAATAAATCGAATAATGGCACAATTACATAACCTTAGCACCATACTTTGTATCATGCGCTTTAGAGTAAAATTTTGTAAGAACGGTCTATGATGAATTATGCCCATTTATTTTGATGAGACTTATGTAAAATAATGAAATCAATTTAAAAATGATTTTGTTACAAAAACTACGCGTGGGGGTCTTCTCACTGTTTGTTTTCAGGTCATCATTAGATCCTTTTGTTGGGATAGGATCTTCACTTTCTAAAACACAATTAAGAACAGCCAACAGGTGTTAACTCTACTCAAGGAAATTGAATAGTTTTGTATAAATAGGAAATGTCTAGCTTTCGCCACTGTAACAGAAGAACAATGGATATTTTAGGTCTCTTAAATTTCGGCCGCCGTTCTATAGAATAACTAGAATTCTTTGCATGTGATTTGTTTTAAGTCTTGAATATTTTTCTAAGAACTGAAAGTGTAGCAAAAGCAGATATAAAAATATTGCATATCTTGAATCACTTCTAAAAAGGTAAAGTTCGGTTATGATCACAGGACCAAAGATATAATGAAGAACGGTTTTCCACCCCCTCACACAGTCCAGTTCTGTCCCAATTAAAACAAAACCTTATCTAAGTGAGCATTACCATACAAAATGTGTCATTTCTCAAAAATCACTCAGTTTCCCATTCTAGAGAAATATATGAAATGTTTTCCAAAACACTCAGCCTTCTCGCTGCAGCACTGCAAACAAAATTCACTCACTCACTCTTCCACAGACTTTATCCTTTGCATTGATGTTACCATTTTCTGAAACGGGGGGTATGGATTATGAACTGTCAAGTGTAAACCGTGTGGGGGGAGGTTAATGAAGAGTGTTGTTGGCGGGACTTGATGTAGTCTCTATAAAAGCAACTTACAATACAATGCTATTCAGATCGGCACTTCAAATCTATGGAATGGTCCGGGTTATTGCCGTTTTTCCATCGAAGAGGTATAAAATCGGACATAGATAAAAGCAACTACATTACAGTGACCCATAGATAATGGTAGCAAGCAATGATTGGCAGAAATACACGTCATGCACAGAGTGGGGTGGTGTTCACCCCCCCCCCCCTGTGTAGCCCCGCGCAAAAGTACTTGGTTCCAATTATTTTAAAGAAGTAAGGGACATGTATTATGCCTACTGGGAAATTTATTTACATTGCCCTAAAGGAGCTAGAAACACAAACTTTTGATTGGATGACAGCCCACCACCCATCACAGTGGATAAACTTCTCAGTTCATTGACATGTAAGGGGTGTATTTGCACCCATGGTTTGGGAGTGAGTACCATTACTCGTGCCCTGTACAATGCCCAGATAGACATACTGAGTTACAATATGCTCCTCAACCAAAGAGCACAGTTCAGACTCGCGCGCGCGTACTGTACTGCCCATTGACATGAACTGAAATTGTGTATTCTAGGTATCCTATACCACCCTATTCACACAAAACTCAGGGGTGGTGTGTTTCTAATACCCCTGTACTAAAAGATGTTGAACGGTGCCACAGGGTGGATATACTTCATTGCCTCATAGTGTCAAGGCATTGTTGAAAATTGTTTCTGCAAGGGAATTTTGTAATCTCGTTGCAATGGACTGTGGTTAAAATATTTAGAATCTATTTGATAACAAAGGGCACTCACCTATGAAATGGATATGGCTGGTATAAAGGTGGCATTTTCAAAACAGTGGTATCAAATTAAAGGTTGATGCAGGTATGTTATGATGACTGAAATATATACTGTGGATATATCATCTCTCTATATACGAGAGGGTTTCCTATGATCTCTTAGTATTTACAATAACACATAAGTACTAACATCCTCGCTAAGCGATGGTTGTCTTTTTAAAAGACTTTCGTGTTGTTTTGTTTTGTTGTTGTTTTGTTTGATTGTTTTTTGTCACGGCCTGATCCTTACGATAACCGGGTTTGTTTTTTTTCCCCCCCGATTTAATTAGACAACTCCACCAATGGATCAAATTTCCGCAAACCAAACTATATGAATGTATAGTAATTGTTAAACATCTGGTCAATATAGAAATGGGATCATTTTACCCCCTGTGGCACGAAGTGTACCCATTTGGTACTGAGTACCTCCCGGAGCTTGAATTGGGTTCTTTCATGAAGGGGTTAGGACACAAAAGGGCTATATAAACGTAGTATATCAAATACATGTTAAATCCAAACAACACGAGATTTTGGAGCAATTGTGAAAAGAATCGGAGCACTCCGAAAATTTCTACCTTCACCAGTAACCTCAGAATGGACCTTGAGCCTTTTAAGCCTTGCTGTGTCAAAGGTTTTATTGTCCTAGTTATAAGAACTAACTTTTACAATTGTACCGTTATGTACCCTCCTCTACCTTAAATGCTCAAGATGGACGGGAAACATGCCATTATTCAGGTTTCGTTGCGTTTCATATCAAAGTCCAAAGATGCAATGAGGTAGTGACATTGATTCCGTCAAACCGCTACTGCCACAACATATACGTGACGAATAAATGGGATACTCTTTGCAGACTTGGAGGAATGCTATTTGAAACGGTTTGAATCAACAGATCAACTTATGTTGTTGCTAGAAACCATCAAAACACTTCGTGCAGATTCTTGTGCAATGACATATGCAAGGTTCTATGGGTCTACCATTGGATAGTTGAAAGTTGTAAACAAGGCGGACTTTAGTACTCTTCTAGAGCGGGAGCAAGGAACATTGGGTCAAAACATCATCGTCATGTCCCACTACATCTAACTTTGACCCTTGGTAGCTAGTATGGACCCTCTAATCAATGCAATGTAGTTAGTGGCGTCAAATTGTGGTGTCACTTTTACAATGGGGCCAATTTTAAGTTTACACAGGGGTTTTAAACTGAAAATTACTCCAATGATGTTGAAATGGTATGCCATTTGTCCGTTTAGTAATAAGGATTCCAAAAATTCATAGTTTGTTTGACCATTGGTTTTAGAGTTACTGGGTTAAAATGGCTTAAAAGTGCAAAATAAGGTCAATTTCCATTTGTACAGGGGTTAAATTCGAGTTGGCTCCAATTTTGGTCAAAAAAAGGAATTGAAATCAAATGTCATTAGCGTAATTGTGTCAAAGTAAGGAATAGTTGTCTGGCAATGAATTAGTTATCATGCTAGATGACCCAAAAGGTCATGGGGCATACATAATCCAATTGAATGGTTGTTTTTTTTTTACCTTCTTTGACCTTATCTCGTGAATAACATTCAATATAATCAAAAATTATAACCTTTTGGGGAGTCCTCATTCCTCAGCAATAATTGCAAGCATTTAAAATATACTCAGAGTAATTTCAATGTGGACACCGGTACAAATGAGTTTGACCTTTTTGCCTTTAGCCATTTTACCACTACCTCTAACCCAAGTCCTAGATAGTACAAACTATAACATTTTTTGACTCCTGGGGAATAGACGGGCAATATGGCATACTTTCAAACTGGGAGTAATTTTCAGGTTAACCCTTGGTGTAAACTTAACTTGGCCCTATTGAAAAGTGGTACCACAATTTGACGACGCTCACTACCTGCATTGATCGTAGAGGGCACATCAACTTACTCAGGTGTCAAACTGTAGAGTAGTCGGCATGAACGAACTCCCTAATAAGGACCATATCTCTGCTCTGCTATATCAGCATGGTGAGTAACAATACAACGTTTAAGCGAGCCATTCATGTGATCTACAACCACAGGATTAATTGAAGAACGGTTTCCACACCTCACACGTCCCCTTTTTGTCCCTGATTAAACAAAACTAAATACCAGTTCATAGTGGCATAACATATAAACGGTGTCATTTCTCAAAACTCACTCAGTCCATCCATAAGTGAATATACGGAAGGTTCCAAAACTCACTCAGTCTTCTCCCTGCAGCACTGCCAAAAAACGACTCATTCGTTCACTCTTCCAAGGACTTTATCCTCTTGCCATCAGCTGTTACATTTTTTAAGTAGGGGTATGAAAGTGTCGATTTGAACAGTTTGTGTGTGGGGAGTTTATGAAGTTGGTTGTTGCAACGATGGCGTGACTTGATGTAGTGCACACCCCACCCGTGTTTGCCCGTTGGACCTTATAGTGCGACAGGTAAGCAGGTCCTTGTGACCAAATTGATGGTATAGGTATTTCTACACAAATTTACCTCTAGATGACCTTTGGACCTTTTGGGTCATTCTTTAAACCTGCAAGCCAAAGGTCAGGCTTTGTCGTCTTCATACCTCATGCCAAATATCAGCCTCATTAATGTGAAAGCGCTTAGAGGCCAATAGCATTAAAAAGGGCGCTATATTACATCTATCTCTGATTTTTTGAATGTCAAAAGCATAACAGAAACACATAGCCGGACCGACGGACAAACAGATCTCATTTTTTACTAAAATAATTCGAATATTAATGCGAATTGACATTGTACCATTCGCACATATGGTAATCACAAGTTTAGGAGACAAATCTCATTGTTTTGCAAATGGTTGCAACCGCAGGCGGTGCCTATCTCTTGTCAATGGCTTTGCGGCCCAGACTCCGTCATATTAATGTTGCTGTGGGGGGGTTCGCCACTCCTCCCGCACAGCGAGTCTGTTTGCATTCCCAGCATAGCCGGTATCATTATACGCCTGGGTGGAGAGAGGCAAGCGACGTAAAGTGCTTTGCCCCCAAATGCACAAGCACAATTGGTGACAACGGGGCTTGAATCCACAACCTTATGCTATGAGGCAAGCGCTGATCCACTGCACCACATGTGCCTCCCGATGTTTTAGTATAGGGCATTTTATGGAAATATCCTAAATGACTCGAGATGAATCCTTTGATCTTTAGGGTCACTCTGAAACCCTGAGCGATAACGAAAGTTAGACTATCAACATACCTTCATGCCAAATATCAGCTCAAATGTCAACGCATAACGAAAGCCAGACCATGACAGACGGACAAAAACAGAATCTCAATTTTTGACTACAAATAATTCGAATAATTAATGGCCAAATTACATTATACCCTTCGCAATACTTTGTATGAAACACTTTAGCATAAGAGTTTGTAAGAAGGGTTTATAATGAACTATACCAATGTATTATTGGCAAGTATTGAAATAGAGCAATCAATTTTAAAAATGATTTTGTTAAAAAATACTTACGCGTTGGTGCTTCTCACTTGTTGTCTTCTCAGGCTTATCATTAGATCCTTTTGGATTGGATGGATCTTCACTTCTAAAACATTAATTAAGAACAGCAAGGTGTTACTTTACTCAAGGAAATCGAAGAGTTTTGTATAAAAGGACATGTCCATTATTTCGCCACTGTAACAGCAATACCAATGGATATTTTTAAGTCTCTTCCAATTTTCGGCCGTTTTATATATTAACTAGAATTTTCTTTAAATGATTTGTTTCTACATCTTGCTCTTGTATTCTCTAAGAACCTGAACCACAGATACTAATTGGAAGAACGGTTTGCACACCTAACACAGTATTTTTTCCGAATAAGCCAAATTCTTAATACTTATGTTTAAAGTAAGCCTTACCAACTAACGTGTGTCATTTCTCCAAAACTCCGTCTGTTCCCATTCAAAAGAGAATATACGGGAAGTTTCTAAAACTTCAACTCAGTCCTCTCCTGCAGTACTGCAAATTTAACAACTCACTCACTCACTCAACTCTTCCACAGACTTTTTGTCCTTTGCATCAGCTGTTAATTTTTGAAGGGTAGGGGTATGACAAGTGTCGATTGAAACAGTGTGTGGGATTTATGAAGCTGTGTGTGGGAATTTATGAAGCTGTGTTGCAATGATGGCGTGGACTTGATGTAAGTGCATCGCTCCGTGTTTGACTTTTGACCCTATGTGTGCGCCTGTGACTCAGATTGTTCTGTGCTCAGTTTGTCAGCGGTCCATTTAACCAAATTTGGTGTGGTCATAGGGCATATCTAAACAAATTTATCTCTAGATGAACTTGGACATTTTGGGATAACGCTGGAACCGCTGGATAACAAACGTTAGAATTACTCCTCCCCTACTCCATGCCAAATATCAGCCCATATTTCAAAGCATAAAGAAATTGCCAAACCGGACAGACAGAGAGAGAGACAGACAGATCTAATTTTTGACTATGAATAATCGAATCATGGCACAAAGTTACATTATATCCTTCGCACATAAATTTGTATCATGCGCTTTGAGTAAAATTTTGTAAGAACGGTCTATGATGAATTATGCCAATTTTATTTTGATACTTATGAAATAAGCAAATCATTTAAAATGATTTGTTACCAAAATACTTTCCGCGTTGGTTTGTATCTAGTGTGTCGTCTCAGGGCATCATTAGATCTTTTGTTGGGATAGATCTTCACTTCTAAAAACACAATAAGACAGCAACAGGTGTTAACTCTACTCAAGGAAATTGAATAGTTTGTATAATAGGACATGTTATGATTTCGCCACTTGTAACCAATACAAATGGATATTTTTAGGTCTCTTTAAATTTCGACGTTATTATAGAATAAACTAGATTCTTTGCATGATTTGTTTCTACATCTTGAAATTTTTCTAAGAACCTGAAAGTGTAGGCAAAAGCGATATAAAATATGCAATATCTGGAATCTACTTGGCTAAAAGCGTTTAAAAGTTACGATTCTTATCTACAGACCACAGATACTAATTGAAGAACGGTTTCCACACTCACACAGTCCATTTCTGTCCCAAGTAATCCCCCAAACATTTCTCATAGTGAGAATTACAATAAAACGTGTCATTTCTCCAAAACTCACTCAGTTCCCATTCTAGAGAATATATGAAAGGTTTCCAAATCCATAGCCATTCTCGCTGTGCGCACTGCAAAACAAATCACTCACTCACTCTTCCACAGACTTTTATCCTTTGCATAGTGTTACATTTTCTGAATGAAACGGGGGTATTGAAACTGTAAAGTAAACAGTGTGTGGGGGAGTTATGAATGTGTGGTTGCGGGACTTGATATGTAGTATCATATAAAAGCCTTACTACACCTGCTTATTCAGATAGGCACTTCAACTCTATGAATGGTCCGGTTATTTCCGTTTTCCATCGAAGTGGTTTATAAAATCGGAATAGAAAAGCCAGCTAATTGCAAGTTACCCTAGGCATAATGGGTAGCAAGCAAATGATTGGCAGAATTTCACAGTCATGCACAGAGTTGGGGTTGTCTCATGTAGCAGTGCAAGTCTCTGGTTCCAAGTATTTTAAGAATTAAGGACCTGGTATATGCCTTACTAGGGAACATCATTTACATTCCAAGCAGCTAGAAACAAAACTTTTCGATTGGATGATAGCGCACCCATCACAGGGGATAAATTCTCAGTTCATGGACATGTAATGGGTGATATGACCCATGGTTTTTGGGAGTGAGTCCATTATGTGTACAATGCCAGATAGCACAATACTATGAGTTACAATATGCTTCATCAACCAAGAGCACAGTTCATGGTTCGTAAATGTAATGCATGACATGACCTGATCTTGTGTCTCTAGTATATATATTATACACAACACTCAGGGGTGTGTTTTCTAAATCCACTTGTGAAAAACGCTGGTTGAACTGTGTCATACGAGTTGATACTTCATTGCCCTCATAGTGTCAAGAATTGTTTGAAACTTGTCCTGCAAGTGAGATTTTGTAATCTCGGTGCAATGGACTGTGGTTAAAATATTTAGAATTCTCCTTGTAACAGGGGCTCACCTATGAAATGGATAGGGCTGTATAAAGGCTGGAATTTCCAAACGTGGTTATTTCAAAAATTAAAGGTTGATGCATGAGTAATGGATGAGGCCTTGAAATTATACTGTGGATTATATAATCTCTCTAATATTACGAGAGGGTTTCCTATATCTCTGAGTATTTACAGCTAACACATTAAGTACTAAACATCCTCGCTAAAGCGAGGGGTTGTCTTTTTAAAAGACTCTTCTTGTTGTTTGTTTTGTTGGTTTGTTTGTTTGATGTTTGTCCACGAGAACTGGATCCTTACGATACCCGGGTTTTTTTTGTCGATTTTAATTAGACAACTCCACCAATGGATCAAATTTCCGAACCAAACTCTCTGAATGTATCGTAATTTGTAAAATCTGCTTTCACTAGAGAAATGGGATCATTGTACACACGTAGGACACGCATGTTGTACCATTTTGGTACTGAGTACCTCCCTCGGAGCTTGAACTTGGGTTCTTTCCATGAAGGGTAGGACCAACAAAAAGAGGCTCATATAGCAACGTAGTAATATCAAATACAGTATCCAAACAACCACGGAAGATTTTTAGCAAATTTTGAAAAGAATTGAGCATTCTAAAATTTCTACCTCACCAGTAACCTCAGAAGGACCTTCGAGCCATGAAGGCCTGTGTGTCAAAAGGTTATGGTCTAGTTATAAGAACTAGCTTTACAAATTTTTACTGTTATGGTACCCTCTTCTCTAACTTTTAAAATGCTCCAGATGACAAATGACATTGTCATTCAGGTTTCGTTGACGTTTCATATCAAAGTCCAAAGTAGCAAATGAGGTATTGCAATTTTTGATTCCGTCAAACGTACGCACAACAATCATACGTTGACGGAATCAATTGTAATACCTATTTGCATACTTAAGGACTTCTATTTGAACGATTTGGAATATCAAAACAGATCACTATTGCCTAGGGAAGAAACCATCAAAACACTTCGTGCAGAGATATTGTGCAATGACATATGCAATGGTCCTATGGTCTACCATTGGACTAGTTGAAAGTTTTAACAAGCGGGACTTTATACTTTTCTAGAGCGGGGGGAGCAAGGGACTTGGGTCAAACATATCGTTCATGTCCCACTACATCTCAAATTTGAACCTTTGGTAGTAGTATGGACCATCTACATAAATGCAATTGTAGTATGGGTGTCAAATTGTGGTGTCACTTGTTCAATAGGGCCAATTTAAGTTTTACACAGGGGTTAAAACCCCTGAAAACTTACTCCAATGATGTTGAAATTGAAATGTTATGCCATATTGTCCGTCTAGTCAGAAGGGGATCCAAAAATTCAGAGTTATGACCATTGTTTTAGAGTTATTGGGTTTTAAAAATGGCTTCTACAACGTGCAAAAAGGTCAATTTCCCATTTGTTAAGGGGTCAAAATCAGAAAGTGCTCCAATTTTGGTAAAAAAAATTGAAACAAATTGTTCATCTAGCTTAATGTGTCAAAAGAGTAATGAATAGTTTGTCTGCAATGCATAGTTATCATGCTAGATGACAAAATAGGTCATGGGGCAACATAATCCAATTGGCATTGACCTTCTTTGACCTTTATCTCGGTAAGTAAACATTCAATATAATCAAAACTATACTTTTTGGGAGTCCTCATTCCTCAAGCAATAATTTGCAAGCATTTAAAATATAATCAGAGTAACTTTCAATGTTGACCCCTGTACAAATTGAGTTTTGACCTTTTTGGCACTTTTAGCCATTTTTACCCAATAACTCTAAACCCAATGGTCATAGATAGTACAAACTATAAATTATTTGAATCCTTGTGACTAGACGGACAATATGGCATACATTTCAACATGATTGGAGTAATTTTCAAGTTTGACCCCTATGTAAACTTAAATTGGCCCCTATTGAAAAAAATTGACGCCGCTAACTACCTTGCATTGACGTAGAGGGTCCATACTAACTACTAAAGGTGTCAAACTGTAGATGTAGTCGGGCATGAACGAACTCCCTAAATAAGGACCCTATGATATTCTGCTCCTGCTCTATTCAGCATGTTGAGTAATCAATACAAACGTTCAGCAGAGCCATTCATGTTAGATTCACTCCATGTCACACCCATTAAACAGAGAAAACTAAATTAGCCGCGTAAAATAAATTGAGGCCTTCAATGTGCACCTTAGATTGGCACTACATTGCTACCTGACCACAGCTAAACAGGGATTTAAAATGTGTTGTGAAACAGGTACACTGAGACTCCAGTTACTTCTACTCTTCACTGGGGTTAGTATAGTTAAAAAATAGATACAACAACAGGTATATTATTACCCTTTCATTATGGTTTTCACTTCAGGTGCTCATTACTTATGTTTTTACCCAAACCATCCAAGTACATGTACAGTATAGCCGTTCCATACCCTTACCAATTAATTCCCCTACTAATACCATACCCCTACCCGCAACTATGACAAAATTGTCAAGAAACCGAACCGTACTCAGAAAGGTATTCTTGGCCATTCCCTCGTACTTGTACTTATGTTGTCGTATTTTAATTCTCTCGTGTATAGTGGAGCGGTTTGGACTGCAAAATTGTCGACAACCCCTCCCCTAGGTACAACAAAACGCAACGACTTCTATTCGAAAGATAGTAATAAATAATTTTAAAAAATGATGGTTGTGGTCAAAAACTTTGGTGGCAGGGGTGTTTTTGGGTCTAAAATCACGTTTTTTGAGCTAAAAACTTAAGAATATCAAGATTTATTAATTTCTTAGCAAAACAAATTTTAATCACCATGCAATACTATCAATCTCTGACATTTATATTATAGATTTCTGTTTTATACAATATATAAAGGGTCTAGAATTTTAGCCCCCAAATCACCTTTTTTCCTAAAAAAAAAACATCCTTTTTATCACATGTCACCACAACGAGTCTTACCTGAACCCTTTATGCAATGTATAAAACCAATATCAATAACAAAAAGGATACCATAAAATTAAGATTGTAATATTTTTACCTAAAAAAAATAAAAAAATTATAATTTCTCTTAACTTGCAGCCCAAATTTTATTTTTCGGTATAGAAATTATCCCTGCCACAAATATTTTAACCACAACCATCATTTTCTTAAATCTTATATATTTATCTTTCAAATAAAGGTGGTTGTGTTTTGTTGTACGGTGGGGAGGGGTAACTCGAAAACTAGAGCACTTTTCAAGGCTCGGCCGCTCCGCTAGTAGTACTTCTCCGAAATTTTTGATATTGTACCATTATTAGTTAATCGTCATAGGCACATTTAACAGAACCTTTATCAAGTAGCATATCTTCCACAACTTACCCGTTGATATCTTTGTCGCAGTTGTCCCTGTAACCTCATCAGTAAGCCCCACTGGGGACGTTTTTTCATCCTCTGAAGCCTCTTGTTGCGTACATTCAAAGAGCTTCTGAAGTTGGTTAACATCATCATTGTAAAAGAACAGCCATGGCTTTTCTATGTAGAAATGATTTTCTGCTCCCTCTGGGGCTATCATATGTTGACATCCCCGGGCAAAATGCACGTACATCCACACAGAACATCTTTGGTGTATGGCAAAACCCATCTAAGTTCTGGACCTCGTGACGGATCTGGCTGTTTCCCCATATAGCAGATGTAGATGTATGAGTGAACTTTACAAAATGAAGCTATTTTAACAGGAAATTAATAATTGAATGTTTGTATTATTAACTCTCAATACTTCTCAGTGTTAATGTATAGCAATTAAATTCTTCTTTTGATGATCCGAAAGTAGCCGCAGATTCAAATAACAGGTGTCCCTAAAAAATGTGAAAATTCTGATTTTTGCCCTGATGGAAAGCTTTCCATCAAAAATATCCCCATATGAAAAGGATAAGATGAGAAGTTTCTTTGGTACATAAATTGTGCAACTTTTAATTTCGTATAGGAGCAAATACGAAATTCAGCCTATGTTTTATATTGAAATATAGACAAGCGAAAATCACCTTTTTTCTCTCTTTTAAGACATTTCTGTAGCCAAATACAAGGTAAGAGATCTACTGAGTGTCTAATCTATATGAAATTACTATTATGACACAATATCTAGGTGCCTCAAAATCTCTCGTTGCACCTTTAGAGGAAATATGATGATCACCGCAAAAATGTGAGGTAGCGTTATTTTTCTTGTTAGATCCAGGGGCAATTTCCAAATAACTCAAGGTAGGGTCCGCTCCGTCGTTCTTTTTCAAAGTGCATTTAAATGCAGTTAAGGGGTGTTAGGGATATATGAACCCTTAAGGAATCACTGTCTCGCAAAACTTTGAAATTTATCCCAATCTTATAAATAGTCGTTAGCTTAGACACCTTCCCTTCTACGACGCTGTGTTAGATTTGTAGTGTTTGATATAGAACTGTTGGCTATCGATATTATTTTTACCGTATTTACTGAGCACATTGTGGTATATGTGGAATCGGGTAACTGTATTTTGTTCTTTGTGACATAGATACGTAATGTGAATTTACTGCAATCCCTTCATTGGAATTCTACCTTCATAAAAGTGCCGCCTAGTCTCCAATTCATTGAGATGTATGGTTCAGGTAATTTGTGTTTAATTTAGGTTTAAAAATCAAACTTCTTGTACAAAATTTATGTCATGAGTATAAATAAAAAGAATATCAATAAAAAGATCACATCATATCCATGCACTAATGACCCAAGTTTAACGTCTTTCTGAACTTGAAATGACGACTTTTAAATGGAACCGTTACATATTGTAGGTTATTTGATTTAATTTTGGCGAAAGGAAGCGCATCACATTTACTTCAAACTTGATAGGATGATAGAGTGAGGTGCCGCAATATTACGTGTAGCTTTTGGCTGCATTATTTGCATATCATGAATTTTAATTAGCTTATTTGCATATTTTTCAGACATTTCGGTTAACCTTTTTTGAAATGCTCTGCTGGCTAAACGCTAATCCTGATTTACTTCACACTTGGTAGGATGATAAAGTGAGGTGCCAAAATATTATGTGTAGCTTTTGGCTGCATATTTGCATATTCATGAATATTGTAGCTTATTTGGCCGGTCAAAATGACAACCCTTTCCCCGCAAGGCTTGTGTTGCATGTTATCTGGAGTTCGGGAAGGGTAAATGATGGACATTGGTGAAAGGAAGCGGGTTAAAGAGTTCTCGACATGATGATGTGGGATATTTCGGGCAAATTTCCATATGCAAATGAGCTAATGATATGCAAAAATCAGCTAATCGCTATCTTTTGAAACGGACATCGGATATGCAAAATTCTTCACTGCACGAAAACCCATTGGTGGCATCTTCTTTGCCATTTGAAAAGTTCCTTACTGGGCTAAGTATGCCAAGGAGCTAATTTAAACTTATGCATAATTGCGGTATCGCTAAAATGGTACATTGGATATGCAAATCCTTGCACATGAAAAATACTATAACATACTCTTGTGTGTGATAACTGGAGGGGAAGGGTGGGTGTTCGGGTGGGGCAGGGTGGGGTGAAGTGGCGAGGTGGGTGCGTCGGGACAGAGGGTGTGGTGAGTGGAGGGGTCGGGTGGGGCATCGGGTGGGGGTCGGGGTGGTCGAGTCGGGGTAGGGTGCATAGGGGAAGGATGGGGTGCGTTGGCGAGGGGCAGGGACCCTCATGTGAAACTTGGTGCCATAGTTACTTCATGTGAACTTGGTGGATTTGTGGACTGGTGAATTCGTGTGACCTTTATGACTTGGGACCTTGGTGACCCATGCGACCCTTGGTGACCTTATGGTGACCCCTATCCCGACCCTGTTGACCCCCCATTTGAACCTCAGCACCCATGTGACCCATGTGACATCAGTGACACTGGACCTTGGTGACCCAGTGACCTTGGGGACCCCATTGACCCTGTGTGACCTTTGTGACCCTATGAACCTTGTGTGACTCCATGTGACCTCAGGACCCAGTGACCTTGGTGAACCCATGTACCTTGTGATCCATGTGACCTTTTGATCCATGTGGACCTTTGACAATGTGACCTTGGTGAACTGAGTCACCTCGGTTACACTTTTTTAATGCTCTGCTGGCTAAACAGGTAGGCCCGATTCAAATTTGGTAATGGTGATACATGTTCTCCAGTGCATTAGTTCTCTTTCTAATCATTGCCAAACTTCATCATAAGGCAAGGGATTCGCGCAACCAGGCGAACTTGTGGTTCGAGAACCGCCTGTTTTGTAGCTTTACGTACATTAAAGGCAAAGTTAATTGTAAATTGTAGGAATCCTACAGGTTATTATGCATAAAATCCTTTTTGAAAAGTTCGTTGGTGTACATCTCAAAAATACCTCTGCGCTTGTTAACAGTGAGGCGTATGTATTCCACCTATAAAATCTAGTAAAATATTATTACGTACCGAAAGAAAAAGGAAAATCGCTAGCAACGGATATGTAGACATCTTTTCCTCAAACCTTCTGCTAAGTTGAAGTAAAGTGAGTATGTATTCAAAACCTTGATGGCACAGTGCGTTTCAAAATGGTAGTGTGCCTTTTTCGGCTTTCGTTTTCCTTTTTATCAATGAATCGTCCCAAAAACTGCGCTAATTATGATTCATGACGTCATAGATTACTGATATAACATTTTTGGAGGGCAGCTTTTTTATGTATATGGCAATTGCGTTTCGCGTTAGCATATTTATGAATGATTTATGAAGTAGGGTGGTGATTGATGGATCCTGCTCTCCTACCTGCCTACAGCATGCCGCTAACATCGCATTTATAAAATAAGTAAATTCATAAAAAAAGTAAGGGACTAATTATGGTTGTGCTCCTGTGGGGACTCCATCAGGCCCATTGGTTGGATTTAATCAGACACTGAATTATGGATGTCAAATGTTTTAGCATTGGCCGATGTCTGCAAACCTTTTTTTTATTGCTTATACAAAACCAATAAACGTTATTTTAATGTAAACAGGGAATCATAGAACCGATTCGATGCCACCAAAAATAACATTTTTGTTCTGTGTTTTTGTGTTTTTTTTTGGTTTACCTACAGTTATCTAGAAGAGTTTATATCTGTTGTTAATGGGACACATTGGCGTGAAAAAAATATCCACGGCATAATGAAAAATACCCTTACTGAAATCACCTTCACAAATTGAGAGCATTTGGATGTCTACCTTCTGTCAAAACAGTAAAAAACAGAAAGGTTCGGTTGTGGCAATTATGGAAAATTCAAAGTGTTGACATCCTACCAGAATAACAGGACGCTAGCCTGTTTGTGAACAATTCAAGCATTCGACCGGGAAATAAGGCATTGTAATTCAGGTTTTCGTAAGATATGATCTGGCAATGAAAGAGTAAATTAGCCAGGATTAGCACCGACAATAAAATGGTCGTTGGATGTGACGTGTTTGTTTTGAAGCTTTTTTTTAAGTTTGACTAAAAATGATCGACATCCTCGGCTGAGAAGTGAAACTTACAAGAAATAAATTAGTTACTTTCCCTTTTTCAAAATGTAAACACCCAAATTGTGTCAAAGTTTGTGGAAGTGATTTCATGAAGGGTCCATAGGAAATACGTCTGAATTTTTTCATGCATTATGTCCCTTAAAAATGTGCACTGCAATATTTCTGGAGTTATTGATCAGTGCTATTAACAATGGAATGTGTCAATTAACACATTTAATAATTGATGTAACCGTCTATAGTCTGATTCTTATTCGTGTCACTTTATAAGCAAATACCAAATTGTTGTCAAAGTTGTGTGGATTGATTCAATTAAGGGTCCCGATTTCAATACTCTGAATTTTTTTCCATGCCATTAGGTCCCTTAAAAATGTGAACTGCAATATTTCTTAGGAGTTATTGCATCATTGCTCTTAACATGGACTGTTTCATTAACACATTGGAAAATTGGATGTAATGTTCAATAGTCTGATTTTTTATTTGTGTCACTTCACTAAGGCCATGACATATTTTCCAGTCCGCAGCGACGATTTCTTTCCTTTCTGCGCGTGAGCATGACGTGACACTTCAATCTTGGTCAAATTCGTATTGCGCACGCCATCGCGTGCTGGCGACTGGAAGATGTCCATGGATCTTATTCTCGACATTCCAACACGATTTTGAAAAGTGTAGTCTTTATACAACTCTAACGTGGGTTGACGCCGAAGGTTTGGCATTTCCCCACCTTTTCGAGAGTTTGAAAATCAAATGTGTATATTAGATTTATATTTGTTCTTTGATAAATGCAGCTGGTTATGTCTTATATGTTTACAATTCTGTTCCCATTCTATAGTAACAGGGAAAGTTATACCCTCGTGAAGGGTAAAGTGCGAGGAGTCATGCCTGCATTTTTAAAATGCCTTCTTGACCTTGAAATCAGAGATCAAAGGTTTGCAAGGGGTAAAAATTTCAAAATGCTCCGATGAAGTTGAAAAGTAGCACAATTTTGTTTTCGGGATTTAACAAGGATTAAGAAAAGGTTTATAATTTGATATATCTAACCATATCTATTTTACGATATTTAAACTGAGAAGTTCAAAGGTCATCAAATCACACCTTTTATACAGGGTGCATGGTCAACCAACTTTCAAATTGAGCCATGCTCAAAGAATGGTCAAATTTGTTTCAAATTTCACGAATAACAATCGACTATAGATATTTGGAAAATATTGCCTTTGGTTGAAGAGAAGGAAAATAATGGAATTCAAGTAATTTTTGCGTATTAGTTTCAGTGTGTAGAAACTTGAGCCAATCCGCCATTTTGCTATCTAAACGTAATATAAAAATAGCTTCAACATCCTCTGAAATTCACAAATCCCCGGGCTCTTACGTTGGTCAGGAAACGTGCGTGTTAGTCGCCCTATTCGCAGAGATACTCTCATATGGCTATTGGGGTACACGCCGCGCGGTGCTGCGCTTGATCATTTGTTTGAACTAAAATAGTTATATATTTGACATTTTAAATAAGATATAGCTAATTAACATTTTCTCAGCCCTCCGTGACTAATTTACCAAAAGACAGCTACAACGTTCGCTTGCAATCGTTCAATGACATATGTATATTAAAGCCACCGTAGAAACCACTCTTTATTAAACCGGCATTATTATTCAGAAATAGAGCTTCTTCATGTGATTGATATAGATGGTTCTGGACTTATTAAAGCTCTTACATCTCATATTAATAGCAAATAGCTAATAAGAAGTCGATATCTGCAAACTTATTACGGGCAACAATGCAAGTTTCAGGTTGACTGAGACACACAAAAATGAGAAAATAAAGTAGACAATTGTACAGTTGAGACAAAATGTTCGATGACAAAGAGAGGTCGATTCAATTCTTTTCAAGTCAAGTTAAGTTAGTCCTCAGAGAACATGCGTACATGACAGGAAGTAAATACAGTATAATATATGTAACACCGTACATAAACACAAGGTATCAATTGTAAACGTACTAAGAGGAACAAGGCGCCCCCCAAGGGAGCGGGTATGATATTGCTAGCCGAACCAGTAAGGGACAACCCGATAGGGCTTATAGTTATTGCTGGCCATGTAATCCATAAAGTAATTATACTCAATATTACAATAAGACATTTACACAAATGACTCAATAAGGATTGATATAAAATAGTTACCTAGTCAATAGACATAACAAAAAACAAACAAAAACTAAACTAGACAAAATTAAAGGGGCTACAGGATACGGGAATTGACAAGAAAGAAAGGACTTCTCACATAACTGCTGAGGTATGTACAACTATTGCATAATGAGGACGCAGAGGTGACGAGGTAGAGGTGAGGGAAAAACTAAGGAGTAGAGATAGAAATAAAATAATTAAAAAAGAGAAAAATAAAGGAGGGAGATAATAAGGGACTTGGGGAGTAATTTATTAAGAAATACGGTTGATGGAATGTTTTTTTCAGTTTGAGCTTTAAAAGTATTTTTGTTTGTAATTGTAGTGATAGATTCTGGGAGTTCATTCCAGGCGTTTGCGCCGTGTACTGAATAAAGTGGCCCTTTCGAGTCGATTTGGGAGGGCAAGATGAAGTTTGCGGCTTATCTGGTGTTATAGCTAGGATTTGTCTGTTTGTGGTATAAGTAATTGCTGAAGTTCGGAGGTAAATGATGTTGTGTAAGTCAAACATGAAGAGCGCTGTTTGGAGTTGGTTGAGGTGCTCTACTTTAAGTGTTGCAGTGAGTGAATAATGGCCAAAGTATGAGTTCTGGGTGGGGGTTGTGATAGTGAGAATGGCCCATTCTGTGGAGTTTAGTTTGGTGAGGCCGTGAATGATAGTTGGAGCCCCATATGATGTTACAGTCAGTAGCTAAGGTCGGGGAGAACTAGTGTGTTGTAAAAGTGATTTTAAGGGGTTCGTTGGTAGGTGGTGTTTATTCTCTGTAGATTGTACCAATTGCGTGAGACGCCTGGTTGTGACAGAGTTGCTGGTGTTCATTCATGTAAGTTTGTCGTCGATTGTAATGCCAAGAAATTCGGTGGAGGTGTACCCTTTGGGAGATGTCTGGTTATTATTGATTAATGTTGATCTGATTGTGTTGTGGTAGAGAAAAGCATGTAGTTGTTGAAACATTGAGAGAAAGTTTGTTTTCCCGAAACCAGTCAGTGATTTGTGCGAGTTCATGATCATGTCGTCAAAAAAGTGCATTAATGTAGGTTTGAGAGAAAACTGTTTGTGTCATTGCAAATAAGATTCTTTTTTAGTGTTTTAGAGATGTTGGTGATGTCGTTTATGTAAATGATGAAAAGTAGGGGTCCAAGGATTGAGACTTGGCGGGACACCAAACTGTGATGGTTTGATTGAGATGCAATGGAAGTGTACGGAGAATGATTGTGAGCGGTTAGTAAAGGTAACTCCTGAACCACTCCCAGGCTACTCACGACACCGTAATGAAAAAGCTTGTGAAGAAGAATGTGGTGGTCAATGGTGTCGAAAGGCTTGGAGAGATCCAGGATACCCCCATGGTGTGAAGTTTATTTTTAGTGCAAGGTTAAGGTTGGTTGTGAGTTCAAGGAGTGCCATGTTAGTTGAGTGGGGTTTGGGCCAAAAACCGTATTGTTCATCGACACGAATGTTGTGTGTAGAAGAATGTAGACCAGACGTGTGTACAGGATTTTTTCAAGTAGTTTTGAAAAAGATGGAAGAACAGAAAGGGACTTAATTTTGACAATTGTTGGCATCTTTGTTTTTGTAACATTGGAATGGACTTGGCTGATTTGAGGTGGTCGGGAAAGTTCGGTGAAAGTGATTGGTTAAATATTTTGAGATGCCGTTTGATCAGCCAAAACTTGTATAGTTTATTAAAAGACTGCAAAAATCCCTGTCAAATGCTACGTGACCTTTGCTTGGAAAGACATTTTCAATTGAGATGCCTATACACAATATTAAGACTTCTTTCAGATAAATTTTGTCAAAATTAGTCTCCGCGACATAAATAAGCTACCAGACACTATGAGTTACATACGTTTCATCTACCACGGACACAGTTCAGTGTTTGTACTTGAACATTCAAGTTGACAATGAATTGGCCTTGTGTGATCTGGGTATCATTATATATAACCAAAAAACGGGGGTGTATGTACTAACATACATTGGTGAATGAAATCTACTGACTGTGCCAAGGGAATGAGATTTTACGAGCTCATAGTGAGAGGTCGTGAATGTAACCCTTTGTCTGTTTTGAAATCAGTTTTACATATAAAAACCGGAGTCCTATTCACGTGATTACGTACGGGACCACCAGATAATTCAAGAATACCTTCAAGGAAATAACATCTTAAAGCTTTAGTACACTGTGCTCATAAATTTTGGAATAAATATTTTACCCCGTTTTATGGAATGAACTTACATTAATGAGTTATTTATGATATCTAGGTGTATATCGCCACAACTCCCGTGAATTATCAGTTCTTCCGAACAGATCATCATGAACTTAGTCCCACAAGTCAACCCTTTACCAGCTGGTCCTTAAAGCCTGAAAGGTAAAGGGGTGTTTGAACAGGAGATTTAAGGATCTTGTTAATTTGCCAGCATACAGTCGCACAGTCTCTTTACATATAACAAATTTTGTGTGATTTCGTGGCATCGAAATGTTCACTAGTGCGTTTAAATGTCAAGCAGTCGGTATGGCCACACCTGGCATGCTCAGTGCGCAAGACGTCGCGCAGACTGTCCCCAAGGTTGTTTATGATGTCATGGGCACAGCGTCCCCACCATCGGGAAGGCTGAGCTACCTCCTGTACATCCAAAAAACGAAATTGTTGAGAACAAATGTCACAGCTCTTATTTGAGGAAAATCTTAGTCAAAGTTGAGTAAACCTACTCAAAGCTGAGTATATTTTACCCAACAAATGGCTAAGCTCATTAGTCAACAATGAGTAGGTTTACTCAACTTGACTAAGATTTTACTCAACATTAAGAGGTGTGACATTTTTACTCAACATGAGAAATAATTTTTACAGTTTATTACTTTAAGAAGATTGTCCTGTACTTGATGGCTCGGCAGGCATCCCAGCATTTCTTTAGAGTTCAAATCAGGGGAGCAAGCTGGCCATGATATCTTCTCCACCCCCTGCCTCAAGAAATTGTCCCACTGCAGTGGCCCTGTGCGGCGTGACATTGTTGTCTTGCAGCCGAAAATTGTTTACATAAACCCTTGTGACATGTGGCATATAGTGGTTTCCCAGAATGTCCAGGTACACGACGGCGTTCATGTTTCCATCTGGCACCACCAGTGATGTTTTTCCTCCATAATGAATACCGGCCCATGCCATCACTGAGTCGCCACCACCTTGAGCCGATTCCTGAATAAGTCATCTCGGAGGTTCTCGCTACGTAATCGACGAACCCTTTGTCTTCCATCTTGATACCTCGTTACCTCGTTGAAACTTCCTCTAAAGTACGTCCACCAGGGAGTATAACTAGAGGATTGATGAGAGTGGAACCAGTCTAAATATTATTAAGCCACGATTTGAAATCATTTGTCTTGTCAAAAGTTGTCATATTTTGGGCAGTGCATTCCATAGATCTACTGCCTCAGCGAAGAAGGACTGCTTCATAATGGTGGTGCTTGGAACTTCATGGAGCATCAGTTGCCTGTTGTGTGTTCTCCTCGCCCTGGGTGGTTTTGGTCTAATGAACTTGTCCAAATCAATATCAAGTTGGTCGGTCATAATTTTATGCAGTGTAATAAGGCGTGTTTTAATCCTCATCTGCTCGACAGAGTCACACTTGAGATCCTCCAACATAGCAGTGACACTAGATGTTTTCCAATAATCCCCTTTTACAAATCTTGCTGCACGCCTGTGCACATTTTCAAGCACCTCCTTGTTCTTTTTAGTGCCCTGATGTCAAGTAGCAGATGCATATTGAAGATGGGGGCGAGCTAAGGTGTTATAAAGCTTTTCCTTCACTGCCATGGTGGTATTGTTGAAGTTTCTCATCAAGAAGTTTAAGACCCTGGTAGCTTTTCCAACGGCATATTGTGTCTGCGTATCCCATTAAAGGTTGTTTTGGATATGAATACCGAGATACTGTGTTGTAGTCCCTTCCTCGAGAGTCTCCCCTAGCATGGTATATACCGGGTGCCCAGGAACCCTTTTGCGACAGATCCTCATCACTTTACATTTGGTGGCATTAAACTTCATTCCCCAAAGGTTAGCCCAGGAAACGAGTTTGTCAAAGTCTGACTGGAAGTCAGCTTCATCTGCCTGGGAGTTGATGGTTCTACAGATAATGCAGTCATCTGCAAATAATCTAACAGTTGAATTGATGCCTTTAGAGATGTCGTTAATAAAAGCGATGAAGTCGTGTGATCCAGACACAGAACCTTGTGGGACTCCACTCAAGACTGCATCCCAATCAGACTGCTGGCCATTTACTACAACCCTCTGATGACGCTGGGTTAGGAACGCTTCAATCCAGGCAAGTGTTTTTCCACGATTGCCGTAGTAGTTGAGCTTCAGCAATAACCACTGGTGTGGTACAACATCAAAAGCTTTGCTGAAGACCAAAACAGCAATATCGGTGGTCTTGGATTGGTTATGGTTTGAAGCCAAATCATGTAGAGTTGTGATTAGCTGGGTTTCACAAGAACGCATTTTCCTAAAGGCATGTTGACTCGGACCAGATTGAGTAGACGTCAAAGTGAGACATAATTTGGGTGTCAATGATATGCTCAAGGAGTTTACAGCAGACAGAAGTCAAAGACACTGGTCTGTAGTTTGCTGGCTCGGCCTTCGATCCCTTCTTATAAATTGGTGTAATGTCGGCTCGTCGCCAGTCTTCTGGTAACATACCTTCATCAAGAAATTGTTGAAAGATGAAGGTGAGGATTGGTGTTATCTCTTCTGCTGCTAATTTCAATGCCTTATTTGGAATGGTGTCTGGGCCCACAGCTTTATCTGTCTTAATTGAACTTAATAGGCTGAACACCCCTTCGGGTCGAACAATAACATATGTCATATCTGGAAAGGGGCTTGGCAGAATTGCTGGAAGATCCCCATCTTCAGTGGTAAACACACTCTTGAATTGATCAGCCAGTGCGTTTGCTTTAGATAAGTCGTCAATAATGGCCTGGTTGTTTACTTTCAAGGTCTGGATGCCGATATTTTCCTTTCTCTTAGATTTGATATACTTCCAAAGGCACTTTGGATTCTCAGAGGAGGCTATGTTGGCGATGTAGTCCCGCTCGGCCTTCCTAAGCTTCCTTTCAAACATCCCTTTTGATTTTGGCATAGTTGATCCAATGATCCCCTCATTTTTTCTTTGCTCTGATGTAATACCTCTCTTTTTTACGGCAGAGTTTCTTGTGGTAAGGGGTGAACCAAGGTGCGCTCTCTTACTGGCTTGTCTAGACGGAACATGCTTCTCAGTCAGGATTCAGGATGCCCTCCTTGAACATGCACCAGTTTTCCTCTGTTGTTCTTGAGTCGGGTTTACTGTCCAAGAAATCTGAGGCCAGCTTCCTAACATCTGCTTTGAAGACATTTTCATCAACTTTACCCCAACGATAGATTTTTCTTGTTGGTTTTCTTGGTAGTGGGGCTCTCAGTGAGAAATCTGCAATAACAATAACAGAGTGGTCTGCCACCCCTGGATGTGGAGAAATTGAGGTGATTAATGATGGCCTAGTTGTGAAGCACAGGTCCAAGATGTTCTCTGTGCCGGTCTGGCTACGCCTGGTAGGAAGGGTCACCATCTGTTCCAAACTGTAGGCAGCGGCAATCTTTAAGATGGATTCTTGAAGCTCACCATGTGGAACTTGGCCTATAGGCCAAGAGCATTAGCTCATAATGGCATTAAAGGTGGACATGGCTGATAACAAGCTGATTTTTCAGGATAGGACCAGGAATATGTCTAGAATAACATACTAAAAGTCCCCAAGAATCCCAGTTGTGGAACTTTGGAAATCCAAGATGGCGTCCAAAATGGCCACCATTCCCCATTTCCATCATAACTTTTGCATCCAGATTAGCATGAAAAGTGAAAAAGGGGTCTAATCATATGTTTTAAGATACAAGAAATCTAATAAAATTGTTACCTAGGTAAACAAAAGCTTCTACATAGCCTAAACCAAGATGGCACCCAAAATGGCTGCCATTCCACATTTTTATCATAACTTTTGCATCCAGATTAGCATGGCAAGTGAAAAAGATGTCTAATCACATGGTTTAGGCTATGTAGCAGCTTTTGTTTACCTAGGTAACAGTTTTATTAGATTTCTTGTACTTTAAAACATATGATTAGACACCTTTTTCACTTGTCATGCTAATCTGGATGCAAAGTTATGATAAAAATGTGGAATGGCAACCATTTTGGGCGCCATCTTGGTTTAGGCTATGTAGAAGCTTTTGTTTACCTAGGTAACAGTTTCATTAGATTTCTTGTACCTCAAAACATATGATTAGACACCTTTTTTACCTTTCAAGCTAATCTGGAGGTAAAGCTATCATGAAAAATGAGAAATGGCGGCCATTTTGGACGCCATCTTGGATTTTCAAAGTTCCACAACTGGGATTCTTGGGGACTTTTTAGTATGTTATTTTAGACATATTCCTGGTCCTATCCTGAAAAATCAGCTTGTTATCAGCCATGTCCACCTTATAACTAATGCTCTTGGCCTACTGGCTTCCAGTACATGTTTGGAATGTTGAAAACCCCACCTAGTATTATATATGGCGTTCTTGACTCATCATAGATTTGTTGAAGACTTGTAATAATGTTATTGAAATCATGTTTGGCAGTTTGGGGTCTGTAGTAAGAACCGATATAAATATTTTCACTTCCACTTTCACGACTCGTTGGCATTTTCCGGGCTCTACTGCACGGGTTAAGCAGTCGGCGATCATCTCGTCAGGTAGTCAATCGTGGTCGTCCTGAAGATTTTCGGGCCGCACCTCTCGATTATATCCGAGTATTTTACAGACCGTACTCTGTGAGATCCCGAGGAAATCAGTGACTCTTATCTGGCTTGCTTGTACCCTTCCCGTCGTAGTGAAAGTATTCTTTGACATAATGACAGCGCCGTTGGAGGAGGCATAGCCTAGGGAACCTTTGTGTCAGTTTTTGTTGTAAAGGTAACAACCAACTCTGAAAAAAAATGGGCTCCTCACACACCGGTTTGGAGCAGGGAAAAGGAACAAACGCCAGACGTCTGACATTTTATAGCTCCCAACATTTACAAAAGGCATTATTACGTAATTAAAGTTTATGCATGAATTCACTTCACCTGGGTAGTGGGGATCATTTTGTAATCATTCACCTATACTGAGTCGTTCAATAGAAATACGTTTTCGATTGTCTGAAAAAAATATGCCAACTTATGAGTGCAACGTGTATTTGGAGGGCTCATGATTTTTAAAATGAACCCAATCTGCCGGAAATGTCAAGTTTTGGTGATTGGGGCCTTCCATATTTATTAATGGTTATAATTTACTTCAAGCAATATTAGCACATTTTTTTGAATCTATTTTTTCACAGTTACGTTGGTATTGTCTATGGAAACTAACCTGCGAACGAGAATGCCTAAAAATAGCGTATTTATCACAAAATAAGCAATGTTGTAATTAGAATTGGAATCCCGATTGGACTAACGGCCGAGCTGGAAATGCTATGTTTGTGGCCGTCATGATGAAATAGTGCACCTCGAGAAAATACCCTCTAACTGGCTTGCCTTAACTATTAAAACACCTAATGGACGAGCGTAGACCTGTACATGGCGCTATTTCCCGCTATCTCACATTGGAAGCCTTTCAGCAGCCGTGTATTATTATCGTGGATCCCCGATAATAATTATTCTAGTACAAATTCCTTCGTTTGTGACACATATCATTTTCGAGCTTAACCATTCACAGGATATTTCTCGCCAGTTACAATGCAAGCGTGTAAAAATCTCCAAATTTTTGCAAAAAAAGAAAAAATGGGGGCGCTCTTCAACAATGTGCTAATCTTGCTTTAACGGTACCGCTGAGATATTTCACTACGCAGGTGTTCCTATAAAATTCTGATTTTTGCACTACTGTAAAGCTTTCTATCAAAACTATGCCCATGTGAAAAGGATTAAGCCGGGAATTATTTCTTGGTCACAAATAATTGTGAAATTTCTAATTTTACTATAGGAGCAAAATACTCTATTCAGCCTATGTTATATATTGAAATTAGCAATATGAAATCGTCTTTGTTTACCTTTCAGGCATTTTCTTTAGCAAATACAAGGTACGAAATATCTATGGGTATCTTATCTATATGAAATTACTACTATGACACAATATGATGCCCCCAAATCCGTGGTTCCGCTCGCTAATAGCCTCATCCCCAGGGACCTCAGATTTTAACAGAATGTGGGTCAAAAGGGGGGGGTGGTGTTGAGAGGCTTGATTCCAGTGTCTATATGCATTCTTTATGCTTCCCTTATGAGATATATTTTTGATCACTAGAAACCCTTATTTGGCATTTCTCTGTAACGTAATGGACATTTTCAAAATTCAAGTGGAGCCATACATCCGCCTTAAAAAATAAAACCTACGTTATATGTGTAGTATATGTAGTTAATCAACTAATTATTTGTTATAAAGGTGTAAAATTAGGTATGGGATAAGTATTTTAACCATGTTACATCTATCTGGACTTTCTGTTTTCTTTAACTGCAAAAATGTTAAGATGGGCGCATGGTGGCTGCCTTTTTACCTTCTTTACAACCTATAAATTACGTTACATCTGTATTGTATTAGTTAACACCCCCAATATTATACGTTTAAATTACAGTATGAGGAGGTAAATGCCTTTGATCATTAATAACTCGTATCTGGTAAATTTGTTTGACAACATACTTAAAATTCAAAATGATGGCCAGTAGATTATGAATATATGACAATTCGTAGTTGGGGTGAAGATTCTTAAAAGGACACCATTGGGCTTCCATCGTGATGGTAAGCTTGCTCACACATTGAAATGTCAGATATGAGTTCCAACTTGGGTAAGAGTCGCAGAATTATGCATCTATCACAAATACTTGATGAAATTATGGTACTTGATGATTTTCAGGGTGAAATGGGTTTTAGGGTGGGTATATTGGTTTGATGGTAATGTTGTGATCAATTCACATCAATAACCCGTCCTGCTTTAAACCTGGATCTATGGCATAAAGATTATGGCCATTTTAATGAATGTGAGAGTGATATTGGACATATGGGATTTTTAGAAAATGGCCACGCACAAATTTGCACACCCTCCAGAATTTATTAGCTTAGGTTATCAATTGACCAAAATCGATAATAGAAAAGTCTTTACTCTCCATTTCCACCCTGTGCCCACACTTCCCTCCTGACTATCAGAAGAGAGCTACTATTTTCCTCATTTACCCTGTTCAATCTTAGGCTAAAAAGGAATGTTTAGTTTGGATGTATGGGCGAAAACATGTAGGTCATTTTGGGGTCACCAATACTACATTGGTACACATTTCTCTATAGGGATTACAAAATCACATTTTTACCCTCTCACTTCAACACGGGTTGAAATATCGGCATGAATTTTAAGATGGGTTTTTTTTTTAGGTGAAGTCCATTCTATCAAGTCCCTAATCAAGATGAAAAATTTATAGAATTTAATCGGATCATCCCCCTTAAATCTATGTCATAGAGATCTTAAATGAATAACAAGCGCTAACGTCAACGTTCCGTTTTATAGATTGAAAAAAAGTATCCAGTTCGTTCCTGGACTCTAGGTATTGGGGGAACGGGTTGGCGTGGCGTATCGGCCCTCGCCTTTCACCATTGAGGTCCCATGTTCGATCCCGTGGGGCTAGTCACGTGGCTTATGTGAAATTTGGTTTCTCGATCCATACTCGTTCCGCAGGTTTTCTCCGGACTCCGTTTCCTCCTGCTTCCTCTAAAATTGAGCTTCCTTGTCAAATCGTTTCTGGTATTAGGGTTTCTCTGGTGTGCTGACCGCCGTTCATGGCTGCCGCACAGCGGGGGCCTTGAGCCGTTTACGTGGATATGTTACGCGCGGTTAAAAATACAAATTATTATTTAGGATTATCATCGCTTAATAAACCATATAAATTATGGCTTAAATCAGACCAATTAATTACACGTATCAAAAAGCACTTTAGATTCATCTTTTATCATTTAATAAGGCCATTAATAATGTATGGATACTAGATAAAATGGATGGGAATTTTTTGAAGCGTTTCTATTTTCTAACACCTTTGTGGACCTATAAATACCTTTGTATGAAAATTAGGCAAAATGTGACATTTACAACTACATACCAAAAATGTTTTATCCACCCACAATACAATGCAATGGGCCTATACTGTCTGTCATAACTGTAGGGATTAAAAGTGTTCCAAAAGTATAAGCAACCACAAGATATTTCATAATTCTGTTAAATTCCTCGTCTAGCGCTTGTGTGCTAAAATGAGCGTAAAGTCGGGTTTTTTATATTACGAATAGAATTTTTATGGGATACCATGACCCTAGGTGACGGTGACATTTTCCCAAAAACTGGTGGATTGTGGAATTGACTCAATACACCCTCTGACTACATACATATCAGCATTTGATATTGCGCCTTATCAAATTAAGGTCAAACACTTTACAAATAACAAAAAAATATTATTTACCCCCTTAAGCATATGGTAATTTGAGAGTGACTTGAGCTACAGAATATAGAAACGGTTGCGGGTCATTATTTCGAAGGTTCGTTATTCGGAACGTTCGTTTCTTTATTCCGAATGTGTGTTTGTTATTCCGAAGGTTCGTTTATCCGAAGGTTTATTGATCCGAAAATGGAATACGGTTCGTTGATCCAAAATAGAATAAGCCCTTATTATGAATTTTCGATAAACGAACCGTATCTCTTTTTCGGATAAACGAACCTTCGGATTAATAAACCTTCGGCAAAATGAAACTTTCGGATAAACGAACCGTATCTCTTTTTCGGATAAACGAACCGTATCTCTTTTTCGGATAAACGAACCGTATCTCTTTTTCGGATAAACGAACCGTATCTCTTTTTCGGATAAACGAACCTTCGGATAATGCATAGACCCCTAAGAAACGGCAGCACAGTCAAATAAGAACATTCATGGTAGGCAAATATAACCAAAAAGGACATTTCACCACCAGCAAAGATTTTCTGTTGTAACTTTTGCTTTGCTTTTGTGTCATAAGCGCCTTAGTGCAACTTCGTATTGGTTTTGGCGCTAAATAAATGTTAGGTATTATTATCTATATAATAATACCGGTGGTCTGCCTGTCTATGTGTCTGTCTGTCTGACCGCGTCTATTTTCTCGTATATTGTTATTATTCACCTAGGTGAAATTTTAGAGCTTTTTTAAAAGTAAACAATGGACCTGGAATTGCGAACAGAGATGGACAAAGAGTTCCATATGCTAGGGCTGCATTTAGGAAAGCCCTGTCACCCAATGACCTTTTAATACGATGAACAGTGAGGAGATTCTTGTCATCTTCAGACCGCAATCCTGACCTGCAAGGAATATACAAAGAGAGGTATTCAGACAGGTATGATGACAATTGTCCGGAAATATCCTTACAGACAAAAGCTTAAAGACAACTCGCTCATTGATCGATAGCCAAAAGAGTGGAGTAGCTGGCGTCCTTCTATCAGATCTGAACACCAGCCTGGTTGCTCTTTCTGCAATATCTGTAGTTTACTCCGATCTCCAGCAGACATTCCATATATTGTAATCGATGCGAGATCAGATCAGTGAGCGGGCGAGGGTAAAGATCCGGTAAGGATTTTCTACTAAATATATCTCAGTCCGTCGTCATTGATGAGGGCCTCATCCACTAAAATCTATGTCACGCCAGGAGTTCCACAGGGATCAGTCCTAGGTACGGTCTCTTCCTTTACTACATCAACGATATGGCAGACTATCCCTTCTCAAACTATCTGTTTGCTGACGACACAGTGATTTACATGACTGTCAAAAAAGATGATGATGCCAGCGTCTCCAGGCTGACTTGGATACTCTTACTAATTGGGAAAGTAAATAGATGGTGCAGTGCAATTCAAGGAAAGATCCCGTGTGTATCCCACAAGCCAATGCGATTGGCAGATCGCCGACTTTCAAAAATGCGATATCATGTGATATCACGTGATCATTGCTAGGGAGAAAATCTTCCGGGTGTCGATCTCTGGCTAGTTTCAAAGAACTTTTGCAAGACTAGCCTAATTTTCATTTGGGGACTATGATTTATTTTGTGAGTCCTTAGTTGAAAACAGAGCAAAATAACATAGAGAATGTTTAAATGAATTGAATTAAGGGACCATCTTCAAATCACTAAGACTCACATTTACTGTCCTTATCAGGCGCTCAGCCCCAAAATGTGGGTAGACGTTTCATATAGAAGTCCCATGGATGCAAATGAGGTATTGCATTCATTCCGTCAAGCGCTACTGCACAATATCATACAGCGCATGACGGAATCAATTGTAATACCTCATTTGCATCAATGGGACTTCTATATTATATGAAACGTCTACCCAAATGTGCGACTTACGAACGGGGACACAATGTATTTGAATGGGCCGATTGCGACACATTAATGAAATGTTGTTAAAGAGACGGATTGATTCATGGCATACACACCAGGGGGTAGGACATGCCAACCTAACAGCAACAGCAAATTCAAAACGGCATCGACTTCCGGGTGCTAGTCTGTTTCAAAGACTTACCGGTAGGAGGGCGCTCTTACGCATATCGAACGGTTACACACAGACTTGACTAAAGACTAGGCCTGGTCACGAATATTTAAATTTAAATGACCGTTATTGGAAATTACACTATTTTGCAGCGGGGTTAATCCACTAACCCCGACGGATTTTGAAGTCAAGATGTTTTTCTTAATTTATCATGATATTACTAAGATCTTATGAAGATGATTTTTTTAATGTCACTGGGATGGAAATCCCCAATGCCCAAATCAAGCAGATCGTGTCCTACCCCCCCCCCATACACACGAGATCTTTTCTTATGCCTGTCTTATGCAATTCCATCAAGACCAAAATTAAATTCCTCAGCTAACCCTAAAAATATTCCTGTTACTTCCAACTACCCCTAACATGGCCATCGGCTGAAGCATGTTGATAGTGTTAAATACCTTTGTCTTACTGTATCACAGGATCTTTGCTGGGACAAGCATAATTGACACCATTTAGGCCCAACATCTAAGGCGAATAGCATCCTCAACTTCTAGCGGTGCAATACAAAACGTCGACAATGTAAAGATTTAGGGAGAGGAGATAGTAGGGGCTGTCGTAGCGGAAAAAGCCAGAGCAACCTCGCAGGCCTCGGGCTAGTGCTTATATAAGTCTCTCGTCAGGCCCTTGTTCGAGTATAATCGTACAATCTGGAATCACCATACATGTATCTTCATTAACAACTTAGAGATGCTTCAGCGTAGGGCTGCCAGGTTCATGTTTAACAGATACTGGACCACTGAAAATGTCAGCCAAATGCCACATAGTCTCTCTTGGTCAACCTTATCTGAAAAAAAAAAACCCGCCACAACAAGGCTTATCCTCTTCTACAAAATACACTACAAGCTTGTTGCAGTTGCAATTACATGGCTTATCAAATTCTGCTTCTTCCCGCTAGCAGCCTGGTCTTAGAACCAGTAGTTAATTCCACTTCAATAATACGTTCAAGCAATACGTTCAAGTTAAACTAGACATAGTCTCTACACTACGGCGACCAGTGTCTGAGTCTTCATTATTTGAAGTTGACACTTAACCGGAAGAAGAAGGTGGAAATTAACAGACTTAATGGTGACCTTCACATGTTCAGTCGCGGACATTGTCTGATCAAACACAACACCAAGGTTTCTGATTGCCGAAGACTGTGGAACATCATCAGTCCCAACCCCGATGGTAATATCTTTGAGGTGTCTGATGTGATAGGACGAACACGCGATGAATAATTCTGTCTTATCATCATTCAGTTTGAGTTTGTTACAGCACACCCACTCCCTGATTTCATCAATACAAAGAGATGACCTGTCAACAGAATGTTTGGCATCACGCCATCAATCTTGGGATCAAATGTTGAATAGAGCTGCATACATCATCTGCATACATATGGAAAGTAATATAATGTGCTTCCGGATGATTGATGCGATACAGTATGTATACATTATTAAAAAGAGAGGCCCAACTACAGAACCCTGAGGGAGAACAAAAGGAATGGAGGTTTTAAATAGCGCCCCCGATACGCACACGGTTCTGTAGGTAAGACCAAAACCACTGTAAGGCAGTATACCTTGAAAAACTAATTGTCAGTTTTGAAGAGAGGTGAAAACCCCTGACTGTCTACCATCCTGGTCATTGCGGGTTCCACCTCGTGGGCTATGTGCCCCTACGGTGATACCCATTGGCACTGTAAGTTGGCACAGCAATTGACGGTAATAAATTAGCAACGGCCAATGTTGATTCAAATACGTATGATCCATTGATAGACCATTGCATCTCAAAATACACCTGGAATTGGACCATATCCGAATATTTGAATTTGTATACCGAGATTAAAGATCTTCTCAAAGTTGCATGCTGAGAAATTCAAGAACTTCACTACGGAATGCTTATCACTGACCTCTACACATGGATAGCGGGCTGGCGCACCGTTGAATAGTCGCCGATTGAAACCACGGGAAGTTGCATTTTGCCCTGTTCAATATGGCTTCACTCTATTGTCAAAGTTAAAGGAATTTTGTATAACAATAGAACATCTGTGTTCCAACAGGTGTATGCATTATTTCCCGCCATATTGAGAAGGGCCAAAAGCAACTTCCTGTGGTTTCAATCGGCGACTCAGACCCGCTATCCATGTGTAGAGATCAGTGATGCTTATCCATTTCTAATGCTTACAAGAAGAGTGTAAATCCAACCGAAAATCTCTGAATTGAAAAATCATGTCTGACACAGCCTGACCATATCCGGTTTGTCAAACACTGCCCTCATGCAATCTAGTGCTGTTGTGATAAACGTAAAGGGAAAGTTGTGGCTGTGTCGGGGTTGTGTAAAACTAACTTTTGTGAAATCTATCTTTACTTACACATATACATAAAAATAAATTATTTAAATACATAAAATAATAAATAAATTTAAAAAAATAAATAAGCACTCAAAAGAAGTATTTTCTGTTACCACAATCATAATGCTCTCGATCTCGAACAACACACACTATGGCCAAAAGTATTGCAACATGCAGAAAAACAATTTATGTTCAAAAATTGGATTTTATATTTGTACCAGGA
The DNA here is from genome assembly GCA_023653785.1 of Ophioderma brevispina. Lineage (NCBI taxonomy): Eukaryota > Metazoa > Echinodermata > Ophiuroidea > Amphilepidida > Ophiodermatidae > Ophioderma > Ophioderma brevispina. The sequence continues at coordinate 48,436 of JAMKCH010002044.1, forward strand.
GTTCTCTACTACACATTACATAATTATTGTCAAAATTATGATTCCAAACAGATGCCATTTCCCAGAGTCAAATAGTGGGGAAAACGTTTAATGTGATTGTCATGTTCCCTAAATATGGCGGGTTAAAGGAGTTCGCTAATGATAACTTGCCGATTGCACTACAACAGGACCGTTGACATTGTGCTATTTTGTCATGCAATGTGAATGCGTAATTAGACATGATTTAAGTAAACCACGTGATTTATCATTCGAATTGCATTTTGGATGTCTCCAATTTTCCAGGATTTTTATAAGACCACTGTCTTCCATTTACATTATCTCATTTCCGTAAAAATTTAAGTAAACCCTTAACGAACCTGTACAATTCATTAGGCGGCTATTTTGAAGCCATTTCTTTTGTTTCTGTGTCTGTATTCCTTCTTGAGTGCAATTGGTTAACCCTAACACTGCCGCATTATGTTTACCTTGAAATAAGATGCACAATCAATATCTTATTAGAAGTTTTACCAAACTTAGCAACTGCTTTGTGAAGGATAACGTAATAAACAAGATTTCACGGACATTATGTTTGTATTTAAAAAATATAAAAATAAATTGAGAATACAAGGAAAAACATCATTACATAATTTCTACACATGTTTGACAACAAGAAACATTGATATTAGGAAGAATTCGAGCTGCTAAGTATTTTTTCAATTTTTTTATAATTTTGATGTTGTGTTTCGGACATCAATTTTCACCTATTTTTGGATGTTTGAAGGCAAATATCTCATAGAAAAGTAACGGAAAGTATGGCAAACTATATATGCCCAATTGCAGCTCAACGGTTCCTATCAAAATATTACCGTTTTGTTTTACCGCTTAGGAAGCGAGGGGGCTGCCATGCCATTACATGCACCCGATACCAAAACATCAAATTCCAAAGCTTCCCCCTCCAGCGCCCTCCGACATCAGCTCCTCCATCACCATTCAAGTATCCCTCAATCCTGAAAATCTTGCTAAGCCTACACTGTTAAAAATTTCCGTAAATTAAGAAAACAGATTTTCCGTAAATTTACGGAAAATCTGTTTGAGAAAACAATAACAATAAAAAAAAAAACAAAAACATAAAAAAATTTTAATTTACGAAATATTTCAAAATTTCTGGCAGCAATATTTCCGGACTTTTTTTTTTTTTTGGTTCCGTAATTTTAAATTACGGAAAAATTCTGTTAAAATACACATTTTTTCCGTAATATGAGACAAATTTCTGTAAAATTACTGTCAAAGTTCAGTTAATTGACAGAAATTTCTGTAAATTTACCCTAAAAATGTCTGTAAATACTGCTGCCAGAAATTTCCGTAAATTTACGGAAATTTTTTAACAGTGATATACAAAAATCTCAATTTTCAATTCTTTTTTAAAACCTAAACTTGTTGAAGAACCAGTATCTATAGCCTGGGTTCTATAGCTACATTACTTTGGCTTCCTGTGAGTTCTGTATTATGAAGATTTTAATTCCAAAAGGCACTAACTACAATTTTTTTTAAACCAAGTCGGTGACAAGTTTGTCGGTGTTAGCTTCTGGTGTTGAAATTTAGGAGTTAACACCGCTCGGTGTTGCTGCACAATCTTGATAATGTATGTTGGTGATCTGCTTATGAATGTTACAGGTAAGCAGTTACAATTATAAGCGAGCAATTACAAAATTATTTGTTTCTATACTAAAATGTCAGACTTTACAAATATAAATGTCAACACAAAGTTTAATGTTAATTAACACCAACCCAGACAATGTGGTCCAATAATGATTTCAGGAGGGTGCTGAATTAACACCAGTAGGTAGTTATTGGTCCCGGCAAAGTGGATGGTGTCAAAGGAACACTTAACACCGCGCCGTGGTCATATCAAACATGCTAACCCCATACACTATGGGGTATTTAACATCACCAAAATGGTGTAATTTTTTTGAATTAACCTTCATATTTTCGTCCTCAGAGGGGATTCCGGATTTTTGGGAAAAATGCAACAAAATCGTACTTCTGTATAAGCTGTGTTTTCTTGCCAAACGTCTTTGGGAGTGTTGTAAGCCCCGAAGCTAGAAAATTTAACTGGGTAAAAAGCATGATTTGAAGGTGCAACCATATTATTTCAAGCCATTCATAATTTTGTGGTCATCATATTTCATATTTTCATATAGATTATACACTTAATAGACTTCTAAAACGTTGTAATTTGGCTATAAATTCTTGAAAAGCCAAACCAAACTATGATGTTGATTGCTCATGTTCAATACAAATTATAGGCTGAATTCAGATTTTGTGTGAAAGCGCTACACCAGTTCACAGTGCCAAAATCAGAGATTTCCGTTCCACCTTTAAATGCATTTTGAACCATTCTGGCACACTATTTTAACACACTTGTGGACTTGTGCATGTTTTGCACCAACTTATTTTCACGTTTTTGACCACTGATGAAGATAAAAACGCGTGTAATTGGAAAGTACCCCCGTGGTACCCCCCGACAGTTTGTTCTCAGGGATTTGGTTTGGGTATACCCATGCTCGTTCCAGGGGGTTTAAAATCGACTCTTAACGGGACCAATTTTCCGTGAAAATATACTATATACTAACGGGGCCAGTTTTTGATGAAAATATACCCAATTTCAGTGAAAATACACCTCAAACGGGACCAATTTGCCGTGCACATATGCCGGGCCTGTTTTCAATACGAGAATAAAAAAAAATAGCTTTAAAAGAGTACACATAAGAAAAATAACACTTTTGATATTATAAGAAAAATTACACACTCATGGTTATTTTGCGGACATGTTACCCAAGAACCACCCCACCCCGATAAATTTGAGAATATAAATATCATCACGAATCCTTCCAACGACGAATGACCAAAGTCATTTTGAGATATCGGCGAGTTGAAGAATTAGAAGAATTAATGAACTTGCAATCTAATTGAAACGTTTTTTAGGAAAATGATGTTATGTGTACACTGTGTGCATTGAAACATCGTCATTTTGAGCAGGCTTTCCAATCAATCAAGTATCATTTGTTTTCCTTGGTAATTAGACAAAGTGAATCGTCTGACGAAAACATTGTTTTTGTAAAACTCAGTTTATCAGTGATAAACAAAGTCTTTGAAAAACTGGTTTTGAAAAAAAAAATACACTGCAAAAAACTGACGAGGAGGTGACCCTTAACACCATGCTGTGTAATCTAAACACCCTCTGGAATCAATAGGGGGACTGCACCCACTGGTGTTAGATTTAGCCCATTAGGTGTTAAATACACCATGTTAGTGTATTTAACATAAATGTGGTAATTAATATCGTAGGACACTTGTTGCTGATGTTATTTTACACCACATGCGGTGTTAATTATATTTTTAACCCCCCACTACCGGCGCCGGGGGTCAAGTTGCACTAATGGTGCTAATTGAACAACATCCTGAATCAATACGGGACCGCCCCCGCGCCAAACTTTTATTTGGTGTTACAACATCTATAATTGTAATGTTGACATCTTAATGGCTACAAAGGTGATTTTGTTATGTTGTCTATTGCAACCAGGGACGTAACCCGGAACGGGGGGGGGGGGGGGGGGGGGCCAAGACTTAGTTTCCCGATTTTTCAGACGCCAATTCCGGGATCGCTGCGATCGCCGGAGTACACCTTTATTTCCAGTCGGTTCAAACATTCGAGAGCTGGTGTGTGCGGGGGGGGGCGGCCCGGGGCAACGCCTCCCCTTTCCATTCCTTTCTCTTTTATTCCTCTTTCTTCCTCTTCTTCCATCTTCCCCCGTAGTTTTCCCCTTCTTCGCTCGTTTACTTTTCTTTTTCCCCTTTAGCTGATCTTCCCTCTTTTCTTTCTCGTTTTCTCTTCCTTTTCCCTTTTTCCTTCCCATTTTTTGGTTCCCTTCCCTTATTTTTTGGTATCGAAACTAAAGTTTCTTGCACGTGTGAACATAGTTTTTCAATTTGATAAACCAAGGAGGTGTCTAACATATAGTAAAAACCAATGTAAAACAGAGTTAGGCCCTTCAGTTTTTCGATTTAGCGGTGCAAAAACTTTTTTTCCACAAAACCAAAATTCTCACGAAAAACATGTTTTGGCCGACTGATAATCACTGTTTTTCGAATTATTGCCCATTAGGCGCATAACCTTTAAATACAAATATTACATTGTAAAAGTCCCGCCAACTATCGTGGCAATGGTCCCGGTCGGGTATGTGTATTCTTGTCGGGGATTGGAAAGACATTCCGAGTTCGCCACCGTAAAGCTGCGCAGCAGTCGCTCGACAAGGCTGTTTACAGCCTCACCCAAAAGCTCTGTCAAAACAACAACCGAAACATATGGCTCTGAATCGTGAGAGACAAATTCGTGAAGGTCTTTGGTAAGTCTGAGTACGAGGATGCCGCATACAATTCCGGTGAGTCCGAGAGAAGCAGTTTTGTCTTTTATGCCGTGAGATTGGATCAACGAAGAATAATATTCTGTAAATCATGATTTCTTTGTCTTTGTTTGTTATACAATAATGTGATTGGATAACACTTCAGAAGCCGAAGATGATATAGTTATCAATTGGTTCCTATTTCATGGGATGAATAAGAGGTTTTATGGGCCATCTTTTATCTTTATTTCAACTTACATGACGACGTGATTGTATTATTATTATACCGTGACCGGTTACTAGACTTCTTCTTTACTGAAGTCAGATTCCATCATCACTCCCCTTTCCTCATCAACGCTGCATGCAGTCCTTACTTGACGATCAATACGAGGTATTGTAAGTCGAAGGGAATATAGGGAGTGAGTATAAAGGGGAAGTTTTAGGTTAAATTTGAAGACAAAAACATTGTTATGATTTTTGGAGAACTCCCATTGAAAGTGGCATGAACCCCTCTTTTCGTTCTCAACGCCCACTATTGTGTGACCCCGGTCACGGACGTCGGTGTCCGGAAGTTTTGTTTTGTTTGCTATTGTCTCTCTTTTTGCTCGTGGATAGTATTGGTGAGTGTCATAGGGCCACTTTTTGATGAATTATAACCCAAGACAAAGCTGATTTTTTGTGAAAATGCAGCCTATTCAAAGAGTATAATAACACGGTCAAACAGAAATGATGGAAAGAATTTGTATTGTACCACCACCAAACAAGGGCCAATTAGTGTGTTTGGTCCATGTGGGGGTGGCAGATCATCCTGAATTCATGACTTTGATGTGTTGGAATTTATTCTTCAATGCCTTGACAATTTCCAGAAAATATATGCGGAAGAATTAGTATCTGCTACCAGGCAACGAATTTGGCAACGTTAACGGAAAGAAACCGCCCATGTTAAAGGTGCGAATTTTTAAGTGGTGGCAGGAATACTAAATTCATCCCAAATACATGTAAGAGTGAGGTCCAATCTGGGGAAATAACTGAAAAGTTGTATAAACTCAAAAGGTGCTACTTTTTGATAAATAGCAAAAGGAGGGACTTCATTCAAATTTATTAGGATTGAAAGTAGGAATCCATTCCAATACATTTTGTAGTTTGTACATGTGGTAGCAGAATCTTGTGCTAAGTCAATTTTCATAGGCAGATGTCTGGCCTTAAAAAAAATTATGGCATAGGGCACCTAAGTTACAAATAAATAAAAAATCTCCCCACACCCCCCAAAAAAAAAAAAGAAAAAGAGTAAAATTTTTTTTTTTTTTTTTTAAATAAATATAAATTCAAATAAGAACATATTCAGGAAAAAATATAATTGACAACCTCCCCCCCCCCAAAAAAAAATGAACAAACAAAAGTTTAAAAAAAAGGGAAAAAATGCACAAAAAATTCCACATAAAAAATTAGGGAAACAAAAATGCTAGATTTGAAGAATATAGGAAAAAAGATTCCATAAAAAAGAATATCAAACAAAAAATATTCACATGACAGCAGTCATGATGGTACTACTGGCAACTTGCATGTTCTCAGCGATCTTGTACGGTAACAAATTTTGCGGATTCTGAGTTTTGTTTTTATTACCAGCTACTGTAGATGTAATTGACTAATGCATCAGGGGGGTTAGGACATGCCATCCTACAGCAACAGTGAATTCAAATCAGCATCAACATCGGGAGCGACCCGATGTGATGAGTCTTATTCAAAGACTTACTGGTAGGAGGGCGCTCTTATGCAGTATCAGACGAGGACCGACTAAAGGCATTGGTCACGAGTATAAATTTAACATGTAAATGACGTTTTGGAAAATTACAGTTTATTTGCAGCTCGGGTAATCCACAACCTACTGGGTTAAGTCAATAATTTATTCAAATTACAATGTATTCTAGATTTATGAACGAAGGTTTAAGAGGTTAATTTTGTAAGTCACGCCACGAGGCTGCAATAGAAATGCACGAAAGAAAATCAATAAAGTATCGTTTGGGAAATCCCTTGCTCAAATCGAAACAGGTCGTGTCCTGCCAACTCTTACATGTAATTGTATTGCCACTTGCATCAAATTTAACTTATGCCCCTCTTTCCGGAAAATGTAACCCCTTCCCCGAACCATTTTTTGGGAGATGAGGAATTGTACAGATATCTAGGGGTCCAGTACGTTAGCTGTAAAGCTACCTAGAGATAGAAAGAAAACACATTTTTTAAAACGTTTTAACAATTTTTTTGCTCGGTCAGAACCTATTTTTAAAATTACCAAATTCCACAAAAGAAAGTCTGGTAAAAATTTGAGGCGTCTGAACAAGTATAGTTTTTCAGATATGGGGGCTTTTATGTGATGAATACACTTTGGATGGGGGGGGGGGGGGGGGGAAACACACATTTTTCCCTTTAAAGTATGACTCAGAGATTTTGAAAATATAAATTTTTTCTTTGTAATAATGGAAATAGTTCAACTGGAACTAAGAGTAGTCACCCGAAATGATCAATTCCCAAAGTTTTGAATGAATCGGATTTTCTTTTCATGCAGTAAACATTCGAGGTTGTTTTAACAGTGACATAGGCTACTGTGCAAAACAAAATTCTGGATCCGGGAATTTTATACAAGTTTTGTGATTTCTATATGAAGGACTTCGTGTGAGCTTAGCTATTTCGCACAGCGATTAGTATACAGACAAGAATCATGTATACATGTATGTAAAAACCCTTTGTTTGAAAAAGTTGAGGGCGCCCTACTCGGGAGTCTCTGAGCGGACTTTAAATGAGACATCGATTTGTTTGTTTTGTAACACTGCCAGAACACATATTTCATTGTTTGTTTAAAAATTATAAATAAATGAAAGAAAACATGAAATTGGACGAGATGATATGTAACCTTATAATATAATTTGTAAAAATTAATCCTCATTGTAAAGTTGGTTAAAATCAGCATAGTGCTTAATGTTATATTTGATGGACTGGAATTGTGTTCAATCAAATATGTAACATTTGCAACATGTAAAAGGGGATTTTAAGCTTTAAAATCATTACTTTTATGTCATGCTGCAAAACTCTAGACTAAAGCAGGCAAACTAACACTGTTGGAATGCACATGGATGTTATGTCTGGGGTTGAGATTTGTGGATCATCATACTCGTTAGTTGGGGGGGGGCTAAAGATGTTTAAACTGATTTTTTAAAAACGTAGAAAAAAAATAAACTGCAAAGACCTGTGGTTGTTTGTTAATTAAGCACTTTTAACTGTTTATGTTTTAAATATAAGGGTAATGAGCGTGTATTCAAACATGCCTGTAGATGTAATAATGAAAAATCATGAATGATGAATCAGACCTAAATCACTAGTAAATTAAACATCTCCAAACACGGAAACTAAGAATCAACTTGCCATTGGCCTTAGTAAAAGCCCATTGTTATTGGATGAACAATTTTGTGTCAGAATGATTTAATACCATTTTTAATACAATGGCAATTACGATCAAGTTCTTAATCAGGCATGAAAATTAACTGATATAAGTATGTAAATTACATTATTTTTTTTTTTTTTTTTTTAATTTAAATTATGCCAAACATGTGTTTCTTTAAATTATGTCGAAATTTTAAAAAAAAAACATAAATATCCATGAGGCCCCAAGTTCATGAAAAAAAATTGACATGTAGGGTCATTGATGACAGTAAAATGGCATACTGGCGGGGCTGATATACACTGTGTATTCTTTAAAAAAAACACCACCATCTTCCCTAGGTATATAAAACTCAAAAGTGTTGTAATTCTCGTTTAGAGATCTAAAGAAAGACAAGGAAAATCATGTCAACTTGGGTGGGGAGGCTTGAACGGGGGCCACTCATTGTTAAAGTGTAAGCCACGCGTGTGAATGGCTTTCAAAAAGACCCTAAGCTAGGATTCCAAAACCTCTTCAAACCGACCCTAAACAAGGATTTTACCCAGCAAGATACCCTAAACGAGGATTCGGATGAATTTTTACCCAAAACAATGCTTTTGCCCAAGCAAAGATACCCTAAGCGAGGACTCTGGTGAAATATAATAGGGCCTCCCAAACCAAGGATTGATAATGCTCAAACACCCGAAATATCTCCCCTAAACTAAGGATGACATGCACTGGGACCAGGGGAAGTCTTTACTTTGACCATTGTGGACCGAAATAGCCTATTTGGGTTCCAGCAATGGTCAACACCATTGATACACAGAGGATCCAAAAACACCGAGAACCATCCATAAACCAGCTGTCCCCCATCCAGAGTGTTTCACTTTTTCTTTAAAATTTAAAAATCATAATGTGATCATTTATAAACCAAAAGCTAATTGACATACCAAAGCCTAAAACACCAAGCCACATCCAGAAATCGTCGTGGGAAACCATCCAATTAGGTACTCACTTTTGTTTTAACATGACAAATTTTGGACCAAAATAATGCCAAAATGACGATGGCCTGGGTATATCCAGGGATATATCGGAGATAAAGATGGGCTTTTATGATGAATCTTTGATATCAAATCGAGCTTTCAATTTATAACACTTCTGGTTAGTACAAAGTAAAAAAAAATACGAGCACGATCGTGTGACAATTTTAATGCTCGATGTAGTTATCAAGGACGCACTAACTCATCTGTTTATACGGCACTTCCGGGTATAAAATATAACGCCAGACGGTGCAGATGCGTCTCGGCTCCGAAACCTGTAAAGATGGTACAAATATGGGCCGACAAACATGGTTTGTAAATGTAAAAACGCTGTATTATGCCAATAAAGTAAGAATATCACCGCTAGTTGGATCATTTTAACAGTACCACTAAGCGAGGATAAAAACACCCTTTCTTGTGCTAAAGCGGCTATTTTGAGACCCTTTTACGCGATCTGCTTGGAGCTTCTCTATCCAGGCACCCTCCCTAATACCCCCACCACTCATGTTGGCTTCTTGTAGGGTGGCAAGAACAAATTTCAGGATTCAACATTGGCCCGGAGGGAGGGGGCATTTTGAGTAAGGCCAACAAAAGTGTTCCAACATTTTGGCCGAGATTGTAGTCTATATAGTAAGAGTTTTTGTCAATTTTATATGCTCCTGCATGGCCTGATGTTATACTGTGGACTGTTGCTTGGTTGTCATATCTACTGTGTTTCTTCCTGGGGATGAAAAAAATCTACTTAACAAAAACCAGGGGACAAAATAATTGTGGCTATGGGGGCTATTTGAGCAAATTCTCCAAAAAGTAGCCCTCGTTAGTGCATTTTAACCATAGGCCAAAATTTTTCACGTGGGCTATTTTGTGAAAACGGATGGCAATCGGCCTTAGCCCTGTTTATTTTGGGCCTGTACAAAATTTATTGTTTCTTAAAATGCTTTTGACATTTAATTGGACCCTATCACTATCTGTATCAAGCTCCCAAAATGTCGCAAATGTTTGACACTGCATCAAGTGCATTCTCGTAGGGGACCAGATAGAGGGTGCATTACAATCAGTGCGTAGCCAGGTGGGGGCAGAGAGGGCAGAGTGCCCTCTGAAATGTTTGAAGGAAATCGGGGAAAAAGTATCAAAATACCCTTTAAAAAAATGGCTTTCCTTACCGATTTGAGCGAAACCAAAACATTAGCAGCAGTCTCTTTTTATGCTTAAATTGATGTTTTGGTTGCTTTTAATCCAACTTGAATTAGTATTTTTTTTTTATAAATGCAACAAGAAGAAATATGCTAATTGCATACATACTCCAAAATTAGAATGTCCAAAGAACTAATGAAATGTTAATTTTGTTCAGAATAACCCATCAGCTAAAAAAAGCCAATACTGTTAAAAAATTACAGTACTTATCCTTTGTAGTTTTTATAATTTCTTTGAATAGAACTCATAATTTCCATGGTTCTTGCAATAACTTTTTTCTAGAGAGCTAGGTAACCCAAACTTAGATATATTGTAGGAGGATCAAGACATCTACTATTAGTAGTACTAACCATGTAATCCATACCTGGTTTGTTGTCAATGGGACTGTGGACTCCCGTGGTATTTCAATTCTTAAGCATCACACCTATTTAGATACCTTAATTAGGTCCCAGAGACAAGAAAAGTTTTTGATGGAGAATTCCCAGGGGTGGCAGATCGCAGCCATCTTGATTTTCAAAATGGCTGCCATTTGGGTATATTTTTCCAATCATAACTCGAGTTGTGTATGTGCTAGGAAGCTAGTTTTGGTGCCAAAACTTCATGTTAAACACATACAACTCCTGGAAAGCATATATAAGCTAGAGTAGAGGAGGAACAGTTTAAGACTGCCAGCCAATTTTATTTCAAAATGGCCTGCCAATGACCATATTATTGGCATGTCATCAGTAATTTTAGTGATGATTTCATACCAAAATTTAATTATGGTGACACAGTCTCCCATTTAACTATTTTACCGTTAATTTCCTCATATTTGGTACCGTGTATTAGATAAGGGGGGGGCTGTGGACATCCCGTTAGTTTTCAAAATGGCTGCCATTTTGGGATTTTTCAAATCATAACCCGCGTGTCGTTTGTGAAGGTTTAGGAAGGTAGTTTGGTACCAAAAAAACTGTCATTTTAAACAGTCCAAACTCCTGGAAAGGATTAAAGTAGATTAGAAGGGAACATTAGACGGCAGCCATTTTTTTTCAAAAATGGCCGGCCAATTACCATGTTTTTGTACATTTTCAGCAGTAATTTTAGTGTGAGGTTCATATAAATAATTATGGTGACACAGTCTCCATTTATATAGTCAAGATGTATATAAAGATGTTCCATTTGTAAGAGTAAAAAATGCTACATTTGCAACAAAATGCTAAAATATGAAAAAAAAATGAGAAAACAATTATCTAGAAGCATTTTGCGAAAGCTATTGTCGTTTAAGCACCGGGGGAAAGTTTAAGGGGGGTGCCACTTGCCACCCCCCACACCATTGGTTTTTAAAACAAGGGCTACAACAAGATAAAAAAACACTGTCACAATATAAATGACCAACCCAATATCACACCCCACTGTAGAATAGTAGAGCAGCTTAGAGCAGTCTATTTTGATGAGGACATTAACAGTTCGTAGGGTAGTCCGTGAGTGTTGTATTAGAGCTGGACGTGGAGTACTATATTTGGTATGAGATCTCAAAACTGCATTGTGTAGTTGTTTAATTGGGTTATAAGTCCACAAATATGATTTATTCTCAAGAACAAGCTCACTATTATAATTCACTTTGCAGGAGTCCTAGAAACAGACCACATTGGCAGAATGCCCACAAAACAGCAAAGTGAGCATATTTTAAACTTCTTTAAAAAGTGCACTTTGGCGTTGTTTAATTGGTTATGAGCCCCACAAATATGGATTCCTCATGAGCAAGCTCACCAAAACACATCAATCCCACTTGTGTTTATTTTGTTTATCACAATCGTGACCCAATGGTAGGTTCTAAATCACGGCTTGTCTTCCTGCATCTGCCGGATGGGCCAGGGGCCATTGGGTTTTAGCGTCCACAATTCTTGAATTCATCGGACTCGATCGATGGAACACCCAGTAAGTTCTGTAAAGTTCAGTCCCTTATTGCATTTTCACTAATTGTTGGCACATCAAGATTGGCACAATTCATTTCACCAATGAATATTGCAGCGGGACGGAGCAAATGTCATCACTGGCTTGAATTTGTAATCCACGAAATGCCATCTGTAGTACTTGGGTCGCCACACCTGGATTTGATATGTCATTGTACCTAATCGTCGCCGTAGTGGTATCCCATGGTAGCTAATAAAAGTGCTGGCTCTGGAGGGAGGCAGACATACGATTGTGTGTTTCTGCCTGTTGTTTACTGGCGCAACAAAACAAAAATCCTAATATAAAGAAATAGAAGGTCTCGCCAGCTTCCAAACAGATACAATTGTACATAGATCTGCTACATTTGTAATTCGAACGATAAAATACAAAAGGACACACAAAATGCTTTTGATGGCAGGCTCATAGGGATTGTCAGATGCTGTTTCTGCCCCCTCTGACGGCAGTGATGAAAGGGGAATATACATGTCATTGAAATCTGAGC
>JAMKCH010002045.1:0-41319 GCA_023653785.1 Ophioderma brevispina
GAAACCGCAAGCCTTTTTTGAACTTGCCGCTATCGCAATCGTTCCCCATAAAACATGCTTTGACTTTTCTGTCGGGCACGACAGAAAGTCCTAATCATTCTTATTACAAAGACGGCGTATTTGGCTTATTCACTTCAGGTGTGATCTAATACATGTAAGCATTCCACATATGTCAAAACATGGTTCGAGAAAAATTGGGGGTGCTTCTTTCTGGAAATATCCCATGTCTCTTTAACAATACTGGCAAAAAAAAAAAAAAAAAAAAAAAAAAAACTTCCCTTTCCGTCATCAGTTTTGCCTTTGATGAAGATACTGCTAGGATCACACTCTAGTAATAACCGTTTTACCTACACACCGCTAATGTTTTGTGGAGAAAGCAGTGAGTTTTTGATGTCCAAAGACATGACTTCATAACTTTGAAGCTGTATGTACCTTGATATTTTTTTTCTCGTATAATATTTTTTTAACCCTACACAACAGATTTTGGGAGAAGCAGTTGGTACACACATCAAAAAGTTCTAAAAAAACGCTGTTTAATTGTCAGCCAGGACTCAAACTTTCCAAATAACTATAACTGCAAATGAATGTAGTTTTACTGTTTTGATGTCTAAGCTGCCCAGTTAAAATGACTATTTTAATGACCATTCTTAACAGTGCATTTACTTAATTTGGCATTTAAATTTTAAAAACATTTCCAACATTTTGTTAATCCCTTCCGTCATTTTGGTCCACCTGTAATGTCACGAGTGCTAATAATTTGCCTATGTTAATGTTCCACTATAACAAATATGTGTAACAAACTGAGGTCGTTACATGTGGTCATCAGAAATAAAAATCTGAAGCCAATGGGGAAGGAGTGAATCAAAGTAAAAGAAGGGCAAAGTTATCATTTTGGGTGAAGGGGGCTTGTGTAAAAGTTTTGTTTTTTTTTCCCATCAAAGTAGGATTTTGTTTGATATTTTTGTTTTGTTTTGTTTTGTTTATTTTGTGGGTGATTATATTGAGGGTTACACGCTTCAAGATAATCATGTCCCTTTTCCTGATAGTTCTATATTCACACAGATGAGCATTTTATTTTCTAAAATTTTTTTTCTCAAATATTTTCTTCCCCCCCAGCCCCCCCCAACAAAACCATAAATTTTCCTAATTACAGCCAAAAATTTGTCACTAAAATGCAGTGAAATACAAACATGAAATAAACCCACCACTATGGAAAATGAATCAAACCTGCGTGATTTCACACATTTGAAATACTGCACACAATTTGGCAGAGTGCTATGCACTCCAAATATGTTTCTTACATTTATTGATTGGCTGTATTTATATTATGTCGTATAGGACAATAGAACAATTGGGTGGTGCCTGAAAGAAGGCTGGGTCTGTCCCGAAAAATATATAAGGAGCATTTGATATTAAAAAGAATAAATATATTTGTAACCTTTCAACTCTCGATGTGAGACGTACATGTATCTGATTAAAGACACTAGCAGCGATTGTCCAAAATAGTCAAAATTATTTGAACATGGCAGAATAGTTTTAAAGTCAAGGATAAGCCGTAGAATTCTCAAAGCTATTTTTCCAACTGAAAAATGTCACAAATATGAAGCAAAGCGTGGATTCAAAAATATAGATCTCCATTTCCATTACATGTTGTAGTAAGTGGCCGTATGGACAGAATGACTAAAATATCCGATTTGTCCATATTAGGTGCTTTTGGTCTTATCAACTTGTAGGGTATGTTAGGATACCCATACTGTACACGAAATCCCAAAAATCTGATTTTTGATTATTTTTCGATTTTTGATCTGCAAATCACTGATAGTTGGCTGTTTATATAATATGATTTTCTGAGTAACAATCAAATAGACCTATATCTGATGTACATTTAAAGGTGCACGAGAGATTTCAAGTCATCCATAGTTTCTATGATATGTAATGATTTTCATATAGATTAGATGCTCGTGGATTCCCCCTCCTACCTTTTATTTGGTTACAGAACAAAAATTTAAAATAAGAAAAACGTGATTGTATATGCTTATATTCATAGAAAACTAAGCTGAATTTCGTATTTGCTCTATACAAAATTAGGAAAAATTTCACAAATTTTTGCTACCAGAGAAAACAGTTTCGGCTTAATCTACAGAGGGGTCGCGCTAGTGCGTTTCTGCGTCCAGGCGCCTATATTTTAATTTTTCGGACGCACAAAATAAAAAAATAAACGAGCTATTGCGTCCGTTAACGGAAGCACAAAAAATCAATGTTTACATATAAACAACAACAGCGGTTCATAAGATTGGTTTTCACAGCGTGCAAATTCCCCGGTTATCGCCGCAAAAATGGACACAATTTCGAGAGATAATGGGAAGTTTCTGCAAATTACCTCGCAAATCCTGCTATGCAATTTTTCACGGGCAATTTTCGGAAGTCCAGCATCGGAGCAATGGCAATCCCTACACGAAAAAATCATTAAAACATGCATCTCTAACGTTTCACCAACGGCTCAATAAATATCAGGGAACCATCTTAATTTTGTTAGGTCAAGTTAATCTGCATTTTATATGATAACATCATCAAATATGCCTTCGAACCCTGTCATGAACTTATCGAAAGTCCCGTACTACTTCAGCCATGTTTAGCCGACATTTATCTCTGATTACAAGCATAAACTTTTCCCGAGGTATGTTTAATGGAGGTACAAAGGCAGAAACGTGGAGACTGATGAAGAGAAATGTTGTTTTGATTTGTAGAGCAGATACTATGTACATTCTGCAGTGTTAAATAGGTTGGTGACTTTTACGGGGTTTGAAAAAAAAATGATAGGTTCTACCTTTTTTTGCTTCAAAGGAACGTTGTTTTTTGCACAATGGAGTTCCCAGAAAATGATTAGGTTTTGTGATCAAGTCAGTATCGGAAGCCGTCGGAATGCTGATAAGATTTTGAAAACTATATCCTCAAACCCCAAGAGTTACCAGGCTTTAATTTGCGTAATGTCGGCAAGTCTGATCAAATTGTGAAGTTTGGTTAAAGAAAAACAGTCGAGGAAACACACAGGCTTTAGTATATTATTATAATGTGTTGGCCTTTTCATTGACATCAGCAACTTCACAAAGTGATTAATCACCCCCCCAGATAAGCCCGTCCTGCTATCCCATTTTGCAAACTCCGACTTTCAGCAGTAGCTCATATGATATTCTTTTCATCATCAACCCTTGAAGTGAGTTTCAGCTTGAAGAAATCATTCAAAGTTTTCTTCAAAATGATGAATTCCAAACATCCAATTTGTTTTAAAATATAAAACATACATATTGAGCATTTATTTATCAAATTCTTATCTTAAATCATGTTAATGGGCATAGGTTTAATTTTTTGTAAATGTAAAAAGATCCAGAATCAGTACCTCATGATGAAAATGTAGCACTCAAAGAGTTAAAGGTACCTACTTTAGCCTTGTAATCATAATGTGGACCTGTCAGAACTGTAACAATGGTAACTATAAGTCAAAGCATAATACCCACTTGCCCTGAGGTTCACCTCCCCAGGGCTGTGGCTCACCACTTGGACTATTCCACTGCTGATACTAGGGTGTATTTTAGAAGCATCTGGTGGCTAGATCTGGTGGTGGTGGGAGGGGAGGGGGATTGTCAATTACATTTTGGATAGTTTTTATTTTATTTAGGGGAGGGGGGAAGCTGGAGAAACAAAGTTACAATGTTTATTTTATTAACAAAATATATTTTAGGGACAATGATTTTTTTTCTAATTAAAAAAACAAGCGAAAATTACAAAGTGTAGTTGTCTTTGGTCTTGTTTGGCAATTTTAATAAGGAACAACAAATAATATTGTCATTTTACAATTAAATTACCACTTTAAAAATGTTATTCAACTTCCAAAGGACCAATTAAATTGACTGAATGCTTTACATTGATACCCTTTTTGTAGTCTGTTTCCAACTGACATTTGTATCACCTACAGCATTGAATCATGGCATTATTATAGTAAATATTTCTATATTTGTGAATTATGGCCTTAAAATTTACACAAAAAAGGTTCAAAACAGAGGCTCAGATGGCACCAGAGAGCATCAACATAAGACTGGACCAAGCCGTCAGGACTTAGCGTATGCGCTTGTGGTGCAAAGAATTTGAAGACAATGTTGCTCCATTACTATTAAAGGTCCAGAAAGACTTAAATTTTTGTAGCCTGGTTTACAGCCTGTTTACAATAGGGAAAAATAGGTGAATAATCGAACACTGGAATGCAAATGCCGATGCCATAGTGACAAAATCCAATGTTATGCGCGTAATCCAAGTGTTTCAAAGTGGCCCGCCAACCACTCTGGACCCCCAAAATTCAATACGGACCCCCAAATTTTGGATTTCAATGGTTAAGCCTTAAGGGTCCATGGACCACATTTTTTTAAAACCTAGCGCTACCCCTGCGCTTACAGATATGGGTATTGTTGATATAAAGCTTTACACAGTGCAAAATCAGAATTGCACATTTTTTGGGAACCCGTTATTGAAAACTCTCGTGCACCTTAACATGTTTAAGGTTTGTCTGACAATGTTCAGATTGGCTCCATTTTACATTGAAATGTGATTTTGATATATAAGAAGACTGGATTTTGTACCCGTAATTGTGACCATGTCCTCGGATAATCAGTTCCAGGAGTGGCTAATCCTATATTAGAAAGATTGACCCCAATTGGTTCAATGTATGACTTAGATTTCAGATTGGAATTTGACCTGAGAAGCAAATTTCTCATTCATATGAGGTAAAAAAATACACGATAAATCTAAAGTGTACTTAAAACTGGCAGGAATGGATGATTTTGAGCAAGTAAGATACTTAAAAATGCAGCCTTTCCTTTCTTAATTAGAAACATAAGTAAGAATATTAGTCCAACATGAATAGCAACCAGGGCCGTACGCGGATTTATTTTGTGGGGTTGGGGGACCTTGAAAATGTGGACTTTTTTTTCTGAAAAATTGGACATTTTTGGTGAAGCCCGGGGGGGGGGGGCCCACCTGATTCACACTGAGGTGGATATGATGCGTGAACAAGAAAAAGCGGTAACAAGGGTGTTTTTAGGGGTCAAAAAAACAGCAAAATATGGAAAAAAGGGTATGTTTTTTTCTTAACCCTGCAATGTCATGTTATATCTCATTAAGCAGGCATCAAAATCATCCAAACTATTGTAACGGAACTTGGAAAGTTAAAGAAAGCAAGATAATAAAGGGTAATTTACGATTCATGCACTGTTGTACTTGTTGAGTGTATCATAAACAATAAAATCCTGTTTAAGGTATTTTTAGCTTGTTTTTAGTCGGTGAAAATACGTGTTTTAGGGTGCATTTTTGAAAGTCCATGTTCCACAAATCATATCCACCTTTGAATACAAGTGGCCCTCCCCCCCCCCCCGGGGGTTAAAGTGGACCTAACCCCCCTAAAATGGGCTTTTTTGGACTTTTTGAACATGTTTATCACCAATAAGTGGACTGTTTCCTTGTCAAAATTTCTCAAAATTTTGGACTTTTTTGTATCAAAAAAATCAGTGAAAAAGTGGACCCTTTTGCTCCTTTTGGGTGGAGTTGGGGGTACCCCCCCCCCCCCCGCCCCTCCGCATACGCCGGAATAGCAACAGGTATCAGGTGGGGTAGTAATAACATATTAGTATTGAGTGTACAAATACAGTAATAACTAGAATTTCGCTGGTTCCGGCTTGCGCGCTCAGCTATATTCAAAGAATATAAGCTGTGGGCCGCCCCATGAAAAAACTTAACAATTTTTGTCAACACACACATCCTACAAACACACACACACACCTACACACATACAGACACACGTCACAACGGATTGCCTAAGTGGGGTCCTGCCAGCCTAGCTGGCGGCCCCAAAAATGTGGTGTGATCAAGCAAAAATGAGTCAGAATCAATTTTTCCTTATCCAATATACTGTAAGCACCATTTAGAAAGCCTTTAATTTTGCAGAAACCCCATTGAAATTACCAATTAATTCCAAAGATATAATCAGTTGAAAGGTGGCAAAAAAACAAAAGGAAAACAAAGAACCATTTTCTCCTTCGTCTGGCTTATATCTCAAAATCAATATTTGCGACTCCGACTCATTTTGCTTGATCACATCACAATACACATTTATCAATTAATACAAGCACCAGTTTCAGAAAGTCATGGACGTATAAAATTGGTAAAACCATAAGGTACTAATAAAACAAAATTCAACAACACAATAAAATGTTGACTAGACAATGGTAATGCAAAATGTTGTGCTGTGATAAGTCAGGTTTAAACTCTGTAGCAATTTGTTTTATAGTGTGGTTCTCCAAAAAGTCAGTGTATTCAATTCCAGACCACTGACCAAACTATACACTTCCCCTAAGTAACCTGAATGGTTAAAATGTGACCTTCTATCCCCATTTGTGGAATTTGAGTGGGTGGGGGGTTTCGACCACACCCCCCCCCCCCGTGGGCGTAACCAGAGGGGGGGGGGGGAAGGGGGGCAGCTGTTGATTTGCATAGGCCATATACTTACTAACAAATTTTTAAGGAATATGCTTGCCCCCCTGAAAATATACGTGCCCCCTCTCTCCCCCTTGAAAAAAAAAGCTGGTTACGCCACTGCACACACCCCTGCAAATCGGGCCTGTTTCCCAAAATGCATTGTTAAGTAACAATGTATCATACAGTCAAATTTAGATGGGTGATAAATCATTAGGCACGGCAGCAACATTATACAAACAATTTTACCTTGTCAGTGCCATTGTTGTAATTTTTGTTCTGTCTTTGATATTCCTCTCATTTCTGTAACATCATTCCATGTGACAATACTGCCACAGTTTCAAGCACTTGTTCCCCTTTGCATTGAAACTTTCAGCAGATGATGAACCTATTGATACCATAGAGATAGATAAAAAAAGGCTAGAGTACCGACCGCCATCTTTAATTCAACGCGCTCACTGGCGGACGCTTTAGGATGGGCAAGGATAGTGTTTTTGTTTTTACACAGAGTTCTGTTTTTGCACTATTTTAAACATGAACATGTGCTCTATCATACCAACAAGGTTATCCCACGCAGAAAACCCTTTGTCCTGGATTTTTACCAATTTAAAAGGGCTATTTTTATTCATTTTAATTCACAAAAATGCACATGTCTTAAAGGCGGGAATTTAGGCACATGTTTAAAATTTAGTCTCATGGAGCATCATGGAAAAAGCGAAAAAATATTTAAAAAGGTAAACAAAGCGGTAATTTAGACATAATTTCTTTTTTCTATGATTCTTGAGTTAGAGGCAAAAGATGTTTGTTTCGATAATGCAAAAAGATGCATTTCCATCACTTGTCTAACATACTAAATTTTGAAGTTCAAAGATAAAGTTATTTGAGAAGGGAGTAGCTTGAAATGGCATAAAAAGTCACTTTTTTACAAATTTCAGACAGGATAACCCCAAAAATACTGAAAAGGTAAGGTTTAACATTCATAGCAATCGGTCTACTCTAGGAATGGTTTTCTCAATATTTCATTTTTTGATTTCTAATTAAAGATATTTCTTTAATATGCACTCAAATTTTGGGAAAGAAAAGTAAAAATCACAATTTTTAAACTTTTTTCTTAATTTTTCAAAAACTAAGCTCTGTTTCAAAAAAAAGAAAAAGAGAAAACAGTTCCAAGACAATTTTGTCTTGTTTATTGTTACACTGTTTTGTTACACTGCCTTAAAAATTTGGGGTAAAATCTCGCTTTTTTGCTATTTTTCTCAAAATGTGGCAAGTTTTACATTTATCTGATGCCATAATCGGATTCATCGTCTAAATTTCTTTCTAGAAATGTATACTTTTATTTATCATAGTCAAATATTTGTAAAGTTACAAGCCAAACAGACACCCAGAAACTTAGGTTTAACAATGTCCTTAATGTTACCGCCCGAGCCCATTATACGCAAACCTTACAGCTTGGAAAAATGGCACTCTCTTGTTGATTTCACCAGGAGAACCTCAGTTATTAATGGTCCATAGACAGCCAAGAACATCATCAGGCATGCGGTTTGTTCAGAAAATTTACCATCGCAAAGATCACGCACAATGTTTTTTGCAGATTTTCAATATGGCTTCCAAAATAGCATGGGCTATATTATGTTCGTAGTTGCTGTGATGAGTGTGACATTTTTAACACAGTAGAAGTACACAGTTCTACTATTTTTATTAATATGGAACTTTGACCTCGGTAGGTGCGAAACAGCATTTGCCAGCTTATTTGTGTGTATTTTTGGTAATCAGTGAAAATAAGCATGTTCATGCACATTTTAAAGAAATTACCTGTGAACAGCCCAGAGACACTGGTTGATACGCATGCATGATTGTGTCAGTGTGATGTCATCAGGACACTTTACAATGCATTGTGGGAAAGCAGTAATCAGTCAATTGTTTTTTAGCAATATATTTTAACAATTAATGTGAATTAACCTCTAGAGCAAACTCATCATGTGAATACAAGAAAATCTTATCTGAAATATCATTTAATTTATTGCTCTATACTAAAAAGCCGATTTTGATACCCTGATTTGCATCTCGTCCATGTAATTAGTTGAAAAGTGTCACATTTCTGCATTGAAAAAGCAGTTGATCACTCTTACAATAAAATGAAGTTACATCTAAAATGAAAACTTGTACACAGTACTGGACTGACTTGAATACATAAAATGCTTAAATATGCACCATCTTTTTTTTTTTCTTCAAATAATAAACACAAACACATGTATTACTAAGCTGGTTCTTGAAGCAGGGGTCTTGCTCATGTTACAGTCAGAAATGGGGAATTTTATAACTAAACTGCCAAATAAATATTCTATCAATTTGACCCAACTTAACCTTCAACTTTAACCTCCTTAAGGTCACTCCTTCTCTCCCACCTACTGATCATTGTTACCAAGTTTTGGTTTGAATTCAAAAGAAAGTGACAACTTGAAAATAGGGAAACTAACCAAAGTTCAAAACTTCCAAAAAGTAACCCATTTTGACCCAATTTGACCTCAATCTCCTTAAGGTTATAAACTTTGCAACAATGATCATTGGGTGGGAGAGAAGGGGTGACCTGGATCTTCATCTCCTTTGGTTTGAATTGAAGTCATACTTCAAATGGGAGACAAATTAAATTTCAAATCTTTAACTGGACACACAAACAAGTTAGCAAGGGTGTACTTGTGTGTCTTTTCTTTTGTTAAAAGTGGACTCATAAGACTGAAAGTTAGACAGATGCATACAGAAATAGTAATTTCTTAGTCCTGCCCTTATAGTTACTTACAGTTCTTTTCTTTTTTATGGTTTTCAAGAGATTTTTACTTTTTGTGGCGCTGCCCTAAGGCAGGAAGAAACATAGGGATCATGTTTGTCCACTGTTGTTGTCGTGTTGTGATGATGTTGTGTGATGTCTGTTGATGAAAAAGGGTTAACATGCATGGTTAATTATCCCACTGACTTTGATGGATTTTTTTAAACCAAATTGGGTCACAGGGGGCAACATTGCATCCCCCCAATTGGTGATGAGCAAAGTCCCACATGCCAAGGTCAAAGGTCATTGTGAGGTTCAAGTTGCCAAACTAGGCTGAAAATGAACAATTGAAAAACTCATATGAAAAAGTTGAAGTTAATTGGAACCAAACTGTTATCATAGGGCAAGGGATCCCTCATTTGTGGAGGTCAAAGGTCACATGCCAGAGTCAAAGGTTTCCTGTGAGGGTCAAGTTGCAAATCGGCTGAAAAGCTAAAATTGACATCATATGAAAAGTTTGAAGTTCAATGGAACCAAACTTGAATCATAGGTTGCACCATGGGATCCCTATTGTTAGCTGAGGTCAAAGGTCACATGATCAAGGTCAAAGGTTCATGTATAGGGCACCTATCATTCACTAACCGCGAAGGCAGAAGACACAAGCGGTCCGAGGACGTTACCGAGGTATTTTTTTCTGGTCACACTGACAAATAAAGTGTCTAAATGCAATAAAAAGTAAACAATAGTGCTTATGTTTTTGGCGAGGGTGTTATTGAGTCACTCCCACCAATGCACCAGTTTTGGGAAATTCACCTCAATAGGGGTCATGGTGATCCCACAAAAAGTCCTTATTCTTTACACAGAAATCATGGACTTTTACGCTCATTTTAGCTCAGAAAGGGTTAGTACTTAGGGAATTTTTAGCCGTTATTAATTGTCTTGTGGTTCTTAAACTTTTGACGAACACTTTTATCCTTAAGTACTGACAGTGTTTAGTACAGTACGGTCTAGGCCTGCTATGCATCATGGGATTGATTCAAAAACACCTCTGGGTTTTTGGCATGACTGGAAAAAATGCAAAATTTTCTGGGAATACAATCCAAATTGCCCTCCAAGATTGCAAAATTTCCATCCAAGATATCAAAATTTCCCTTCAATTCTTATGTATTTCTTTATTTAAAGTAAGCAAATTTCGCTCCATATATCGAAATTTCCCAGGAATGTGATTCCCAAATTCGACACTTTTTCATGGGTTTTGGCCTGTTGGAAGCTGAGACATACTTTTTTTCAAGTTTGCCTCAGAGGCAGCTTTGAAATTTAGACAAATTTAGACACACACACACACAAAATAGTGATTTTTAGTCTTGCTCTGGGTAAGCTCAGGGGCAAGAAAAAAAACAAATCAGTCCATAAACATGATAAAGCTAGTATAAAAACACAAGATGGGATAGAAATAACACAACTAGGATTGAGCATATGAATACCGTAATATGAATGTACAATATTAATGAATACAAAGCACCAAATTTATAAGCACAAGAAATTCATAATTCTAACATTATAAACTATAGGTTAAATAAAGCATGCAAGCAAATTAATACAACACACAAACACAGATATATACTCTTTTGGGGGTAGCTTCAAAATTCAACACTGGTTGGTTGCCAGTTCAGCCCGGTTCTTTGTGGTTGGAACCAGTTTTATTGTTCTGAACAATGAAACATGTTTCAACTGCTATGAACCAGCGGACAACTGGGGGAAATGTGATAATTGGAGGGGGCAAATTTGTGGAGAACATCAAAAATGTTGAACTTTTTACCCAATTATGGACCCAAATCAGATTTTTTTTGCCAAAAATTTGGTAATTTTTGGCCAAAATTTGTGATTTTTGCCCCAAATCTGTATTTTTTCTTTTGCCCGGGGGCCTCAAATATTATACATTATTAGTCATGTGGAAATGATTCCAGCATAGCACAATATAATAAAGTCAACCACATGACAGTGCTTCGTTGGGAATTAATGATGACGTCCTCACTTGTCTCTGTATTATCATCTTGTGAGGCTTGGGCAGCTTTAGCTGTAGCTTTAGCTGCCCAAGCATGATAACAAACTATTCTGTGCATGGTTAAATCCCCAAACTCAGCAATGCAAGACAGATATGATGTTTTTCCCATGCAGAAAAACCTTAACTGCAAGAAGACTTGTCTTTTCATATTAATTTACTTTAAATATCCTTATCATTAACATCACCTGCAAAATTATTTTTTGTTTTTATATCACCATTCTTATTCTTTAATAAACTGCATACACCACAATTTCAAATGAACACATCACACAAATGAAAGGGTTACGAACAGCGTAGTCTGCCCGAGTACTATTGTGTTGAGGTAGACCACTTCCCAGGAACTAGCACACGGCACATACAGGACACAACTTTTGTTATCCCTGTTTAACAACTTGCACATGAGGAAAAGTTGTTGGGATTCCTGCATTAGTCCAAAATGTTGTCAGCCCAAAAATAAAACTTGTCAGGCTGAAAATAAAAGGGGTTGGGGTTATGGGTTGGGGGTTAGGTTTCAAACTGATGCCATTTTGGACTAAGACCATGCATGTACCCAAGTTAATCAATAGACAATGGTATGCAGAAATTTTGCATAAGAGAAGGTTGTAGTTGAATACACCAGAAGAATACACTTCAATATCAATAATAATGCAATATTTGGTCACTTGCTATGACATGTACCCTTAATTTTTTTTGATATTGAGGTCTCGGCACAGTTAAGGCAGTTTTTAGTGAACTGAATACAAAGGCAATACAGGTGTTTGGGATGCTACCCCTTGGTTATGTTGTAGGTGTCTGCTTGGTAGGTTAACTTGCTTTGAGAGTAGCTGTGGTTTCTTTCACTTGGGACTGAAAATAGAAAACAAACACACACAAAAACAGTGTGAAATAGATTGACCAAATGTATATTTATATACATGTTCGTACGTGTTTGTCTGACGTTTATGTGATTGTTGAAAGTTCAAAAATCAATACACTACTGTGCAACAAATTCTGAATTCTAAACTTATCACCAATTATCAATTTTGTTATCTCTTCCCAGAGTGACTGGCACTCTTAAACACTGAAGAACTAAAAAAACCCAGTGTGCCTCTCAAGATTCGAACTGGTAACCTTCATATTACATGCACAATACTGTAAGCCACAGAGGCAAATTGACATTGATTTATATTTATAGTAATTAAGATTTTAAAAGGCATTTATTACTTTCTTAGTGGAAGGCATCAGAATCGTATATTGCATTAAAACACATGAGTCACATGAGTTGATATTCTCTAGCGTGAACATGAACAATGAAAACTGTTAAAATAATCGAAACTCTCTCTCTCTCTACCCAGAGAAATAAACCCAGATGGTCATGTTGATGGGCAAGACATTCACATTCCAGTACTAGAAAAATTCACCTGCTGAATCCGGTGGTACCGGTATATAATACAGGTGGCATTTTATGTTTTGGTATTTGCACTGGAGGGCATGCTGGATATCCCCACAGCATGATCGAGGTAGTAATACAAAGGGTCTACAGTACTTTAAACACATGATCAACTGACACAAATGAAACCCAATACTCAGTACTTACAATCAAACTTCTTCCTTTAGTCTCAATTGGCAAGAGTGTAATAGCTAGAGAAGCACAAAGGCAAATGCCACCATACAGGGCTATGGTTGTTGGAGGAGAGTACCCCAATAACACCTGAAATAGCAATTAAATGCATGATTAACTTACATAAGCACAAGTTGGTTGATGAAATGTAGAAAGAAATAGTAATACCATCAGTGATGTAGTGGAAGGTATGCTTGCATACGGCATATACATAAAAATATTATAGTAGCTTTTTGCCTAAGATAGTAATTAGGACGTGCGTATAAGCAAAAAATAATAATTACGCTGTATGCACTGTATGTGAACCACCTCTAAGCGCCTTGTCTTTGGCTTGGTGTTTTGAACTTTGCGTGCAAATAAGTAGACAAAAAAAATTGTCAAGTATACACAAAAAGATGTTTACCACTACAACACTGAATACCATAAGGTGATGGCAATATTTCAGTCATACAATGACTCAAATGTCATAAACACAAAATTTACTGGTTGTCTGAAGCTATGATCAAAACATCTTATCCAGAAAAAGTGTAATAGAACTCCTAATATCTGCAACTTAACCATAAGTCCCAAATGTAGGAGGGAACTCAAAGTTTCTTTTTTGTTTGTTTTGCTTTGTTTTCAAAAGAGAGGAACTGAATTTTGGACCAATTAGAGGTTGTGAAGCGGAAGAAACATAAAATGTTCAAATTTTGGGTTATGGAGATAATTTTTGTTTAAAATCTTGGGCAAATTAAAGGCTGACTCAGAGATTACCTAAGGATGGTGCCCTTAATTTTCTGACTCTACATAAATGTTTACTGCATCAAAAAAATGCAATTTATCTCAAACTTCATTTTAGGTAACTATCTTTAGTTCTAGTCAACTATTTTTCATTAATACACAACAAAATTATATTTTGAAATCTTTGAGTCAGCCTTTAAGAAATGACACATAGTTTGGCAGGGTCTAAAGAACTACAGATGAGGTGTAAACTGATGCATGGGGTATTTACTGTCATACATATCCATAGGCCATATTACCATTTTGGGTTACCCCTAGAATAATATAACCTAATCCTTGCAAAAGAACCACAGGTACCAATAGCAACAACATAGAACTAGTGTACTAACCAGTGCTACAAAAGGTGTAAATACACCCAATCCTTGCAACAGAACCACAGGTACCAATAGCAATGATATGAATTATAGTACTAACCAGTGCTACAAAAGGTGTAATAATACACCCAATTCTTGCAATAGAACCACAGGTACCAATAGCAATGATATGAATTATAGTACTAACCTGTGCTACAAAGGGTTGTACATTGTATGTATTTGTAATAATACGCCCAATCCTTGCAACAGAACCACAGGTACAATAGCAATGATATGAATTATAGTACTAACCTGTGCTACAAAAGGTGTATTAATACACCCAATTCTTGCAACAGAACCACAGGTACCAATAGCAATGATATGAATTATAGTACTAACCAGTGCTACAAAAGGTGTAATAATACACCCAATTCTTGCAACAGAACCACAGGTACCAATAGCAATGATATGAATTATAGTACTAACCAGTGCTACAAAAGGTGTAATAATACACCCAATCCTTGCAACAGAACCACAGGTACAATAGCAATGATATGAATTATAGTACTAATCTGTGCTACAAAAGGTGTAATAATACACCCAATTCTTGCAACAGAACCACAGGTAACCAATAGCAATGATATGAATTATAGTACTAACCTGTGCTACAAAAGGTGTAATAATACACCCAATCCTTGCAATAGAACCACATGTACCAATAGCAATGATATGAATTATAGTACTAACCAGTGCTACAAAAGGTGTAATAATACACCCATTCTTGCAACAGAACCACAGGTACCAATAGCAATGATATGAATTACTATATCTGATTGTTTTATTCTGTCATAACGCATATTTCGATGGTACTATAATCTGGAGAGGATGGGTGTTTGAGATCAAAACTAAAAAGCCATATTAACACCTGAAATTCTCAACTTTGTTTCACGAATAAGATGCTTAAACCCAATTTACATGAACCCTTTTTAGTATTGAATATGTAAAAGCTTCATACCAGTCAATTGAATAGATTGTCGTGCAGTCTTAGACGCGCCCCTTTTTGCGATTCCTTTGTTTGGAGACAATCAAGAGGGAAAAATTGTCATGAACATCGAGGCCGGGTGATCCTCTTAATCTGAGGAGGATTAAGCCACGTAAATATTATAGTCTGTTATGATTGACCAAACTTTTGGTACTTAGATATATGATTGGACAAAGCTCAAACATATTTTCTTGAAATTGAACAAAATGTAAACCAGCGTAACAAGGCTTAAACGTATATCAGATTTTCTAACATTCCTTAGTGACGAAAAACACTGAAGGAAAATGCATGCACGCTCGTTGTTGATAAAGAGAAATCATACTTGAAAAACAACATATGTCATATTAAAATGCCTGATGTGGAGGTTCTGATAGTGGAGATTCCTCCCGTTCCAGCAATAATTACGACTGCAAATTTTGTCGAGTAATAATACTTAAACGTATAATTTTCTTATTTTGAATGCTTCAGTTTGTTCAAGTTTGATGTTTGGAATTTATTCAGTGCATTTGCCTTGCATTATTTTCTTCATAAGAAAAGGGCATTTTTTAATTATGGCCTTAATCTGATCGACATCGTCACATTAGAATTTCTATAGTTTTAGTGGATAAAGCATACATCCTCTCAGAAGGAATGGAATTGTCGACACACCCCAAAAACTTTTAATGAACTGACAGGAATAAAAAATCTGACTATAACCTGTGCTACAAAATGTGTAATAATACACCCAATCCTTGCAACAGAACCACAGGTACCAATAGCAATGATATGAATTATAGTACTAACCAGTGCTACAAAAGGTGTAATAATACACCCAATCCTTGCAATAGAACCACATATACCAATAGCAA
The DNA here is from genome assembly GCA_023653785.1 of Ophioderma brevispina. NCBI lineage: Eukaryota > Metazoa > Echinodermata > Ophiuroidea > Amphilepidida > Ophiodermatidae > Ophioderma > Ophioderma brevispina. Next base: position 15,915 of record JAMKCH010002045.1, read on the forward strand.
TGACATGAATTATAGTACTAACCTGTGCTACAAAAGGTGTAATAATACACCCAATTCTTGCAACAGAACCACAGGTACCAATAGCAATGATATGAATTATAGTACTAACCGGTGCTACAAAAGGTGGATACACCCAATCCTGGCAATAGAACCACATTACAATAGCATGATCTGAATTATAGTGACTCATCGTGCTACAAAAGGTTGTAATAATACACCAATCATGGCAATAGAACCACATGCTACCAATAGCAATTGATATGAATTATAGTTACTAACCTGTGCTACAAAAGGTTTTTGATAATTGTTGTAATTACACCCAATTCTTGCAATAGAACCACAGGTACCTAGACCGATGCCCCTAACGTGAGTGGGATATACCTGCAGATAAATGTCAATTACAACAAACATTTATTACATATGTGCCAGTATGTACAGTAAAAAAAAGGATAAACTAAAAAGATCAGTTTATTACTTTAATCATTTGTTTGCTCAATCAACCGATCATTGATTGATTGATCCTTAAATACCCATCCTAATTATTTCTAAGGGTCATTTTACAAAATTTTCCGCAGAATATAAAATTTTGCATTCTAAATGGGTTTAGAGGCCATTTTTGCAAAACCTGATCCATGTCTGAAACACACTTGAAAATATAAATGTCAAAAACTAACTGATATAATTGAAAACAAAAGGGACTAAGTTATTCCATGCATTTAAACTTCTTATGACCCAACTGCCTATCTGGAAAACTTGCAGCCTAACTTCAGGGACACTCTGGTCTTGGCCTGGCATTAACTGAAAACCCGCCTTAACATTGTGATTTACACCATACTAAGAGTAACTGCACTCACCCTCAGGTTGTTTTGGGGTACAATAGATTGGCTTGGAATGCCCCAGAAATGAGTGCTCTTGTCAAAGAATAGAAACGACACTGTCAAGTACTGTTTGGCTGAAAAAAAACAACAACAAAACAGGGTAAATTGACAATTGTCCCATTTGATTAAAGAAAGGTCAGTGTAACATAATGCACGCAAATCAGCGGCTTTTTAATCTTGACAGTGTCGCACTGTCCATAACGTTGATTGGTGTGAGCAACTGATTTTTATGAAATCTGTGCCCATGATTTCTGCATCACAAAATTTTACTGAGGATGTGGTAAAACCAGCCCCATGATATATGGTTTGGAAATTGTTGGCCATGATGAAATTGTGTGACTTCAGAGCTTATTCACTTATATTACATCAAACAACAGAATTTTCATTTGAGAAAAAAAAAATAAAAGGTAAAGGGGACGGACCTGTGTACACAGGGAACGTAGGTGCCCATCTCTCTTTCGAAGCGTCACTTTCTTCTTCTTATCGTGTCCAACACTGGTGTGTTCTCAAATATGATCCAGCCAAGATGGGTACAACGTCTGACTGCTTCAACTGAAGCCGCAAGGTCCTTGTTTGTGCTTGTTGGCTCAGCAGTGGGCAGACCAATAGGTGCTCCATTGTCTGTGGAGCTGTTACACAACCACAGGTAAGTATCCTGATCTGCTTCCAGATAGCCCTACTTCTGCACGAAACCTTAGATCGGCCAGTTCTGGTTTCTCATCTATTGAGGCATCGCCATTCAGCCATGAGGAGTTCAGCTCTCAGGTGGGAGATGCTCACCCGGTTCAATACCATAGATTTTACTTTGTTGATGGCAAGTCTTTCTTCCACAAGGCAACTCTCTTACCGCCCTTCGAGACTGTTTTTTTTTCAAGAGGTTGGACTTTGCTTAAGCAACTCTCTCTATATTAAGGCGGTGGCAGCAGGTATGCTGTCCGACATAGGGTGCTCACATTGGATGTCTTTGGCAGCTACTCTCTTGCATGCTCGCTACGCCTCGACGGATTCTGGTGGAGCAATTCCTGCGAGGATGTACAAGTTTTGTTTCCGTTGGTTGTTGGACGAGGCCATCCTGTATAAAGCCGGCAGGATGCATTTACGCTGGATCAGCTTCTTGGCATGGGTTGATCTTTCCCATACAAGTCAAGCATACTCTGCACAGTGAGGAGCACAGCAAGTGCCGGCGAGCTTAGGGTAAAGTGGGCGAGCACCCCATCTTGTGCCATGAGTTTGTTCAAGACTGTTATTGCGTGAACATGACTTGACCTTAGTCTTCTCAATGTGGGTCCCATAAGAGAGAGTGCGTCCAAGGTGACTCCTAATTAAACTTGACTTTCACAGTGCTCCAGGGGAATTCCAGACCAGTAACTTTAAGCTAACGTTTGGCTTCACGGTTGCGTAGTGGAAAGCACAACACCTGTGTCCGTTAGATGGATTGCACGTAGGTGGTTTTCCTCTAAGAAGGAAGTGATATCATCCAAGCTTTGGAGAGTCCTTCTTCAACAACTGTTAATTCGGCAATCTTGTGTGGCTAATTCCAAGATCAGCTGCATAAATAAAACGACCAGGTTCCTTCCACTCCTAGGTTGTCGTTGGTATATATGTTGAACAGGAGAGGTGCAAGCACCTCCCTTGTGGTAGACCATTCTTGAGCCCTACGCCATCGGCGCTTCTTCGCTCCTAGCTAACAAAGAACATCCTGTTAGCCAGCAATCCACGGATAAGCTCAGTCAGCGGATGTCCTTGGTAATTTCCAGGATCCTATGGAGTAGGCCATCTGTTATTAACAGTGTCGTATGCTGTTGATAGGTCGACGAACACATCTCCAGTTACCCAACCGTCTCGAACCATCCCAATGTGTTGATTAGGTGAGTACTTGGCTTGTTGTTGATTTGCCCCTGGCCGGGCGGTGAAACCGGCTTGTTCTGGTATGAGGTGTCGTCTATCACATGTGCTATACTATTGATCAGAGCGTTCAAAGAGCTTGTATTATGGCTAGGGATATAGGTCTGTAGCTCTTGGGATTTTGGATGGAAACGTTGGCCCATGGCTTTAGGAGTGAGTGCCATCACATGTGCTTTCCTCCAGATCTTTGGGAACCTGTAGGATAAGCAGCAATCGTGGAGCTCACGAAGGCCATTCCTTTGCTACTGGGCCAATATTTTTTAAAGTTGCTCAGTAGGATGTGTAAAGGCCTATCTTTCCTGGTTGAAGTTTAGCAATATACGATTCCATTCGTCCATGTTGAAGGGGCGAGAGGAACCAGGGTCACCACTATGCCTCTTATTGTCTATTTCTATCATTCTTGGGTTTCTTGCTGCACTTGCCATTTACAAGCAGTTTGTGGGCACTTGGTTGGGTGTAAAATTTGGATGCTGTGGAGGTCTGTTGGATCCCCTCAGAGCTTTTGGATGGTAGACCATACTTTATTGCTGTTATGGGTCATTTCTGTGGATTCAATTAAAGTGTTCCAGGTTTTGATCTTGTCCTGGGAGATCCTTTCCAAAACTTCCTCACTTTAGCACGGTGTTAGCCGAAAAAGGATCAGCTTCAAACATGGGTACTCTTGATATTCTGTAGCACCTTCCTTGGAAAGGCCTGGTTATATTCCGTCCTACAACCTCTGGGTATGAAACTCCGTGCAGTCTTGTTCACTAGTTGGGCAAATTTGTCCATAAGTATGGGGTTTTGGAGCAATCCTCTTTACGTTCTGATACAGGTCATCAGTGAATCCTTGCCAGGTTGCTGCTTCTTGTAGTTAAGCGGCGCTTAAAGGGCACTTGTTTGGTCTTACTGCGCATGGACTTGGCTACCGATTGGTCGATGTTGAATTTGTGGAACAGGATCCAGAACAATATTGCTACAAAGGTTAGAGATGTTTTTGATAACAAATAGCTAGATCAGGGTTATAACCTCTTTCCAGCGGGCCCATATGAAATGATGTCGGCAGCATTAGAGTCGTGAAAGGAGAAGTAGATGGTGAATGTTATCCATTCTTCGGACAGCTTGTCGTCTTTAGTTTCATTGTAGCCCCATTGGGTAATATGGATGTTGAGTCGCCAATGAAGAAGTGAGGTTTGGGGGAATTCCCAGCGGTGAAGATGAGGGTGTGAAGTCTACTGATGGAGGTTTGTATGCTGATGTAACTATGACAGAGCCTCAATGGTGAGGACTTTGATGTTGTTATAATCAGATATTGAGGTTGCTTCTTACTTAGGACCTGTTCTCACAAAATATAGACTCCGTATTATCGATGTGGTCTCGCGGTGGCAGTTGGACCATTCCTGGTATGGTTGGCGGTGTTATTGTTCCTCTGTGGTTTCCTGCAGAATAGGACATCGCATTGGAGATTGTTACACTTTGAAGCGATTGGGCCACTCCCCATAAATGTTGATGTAGGGAGATCGCTACACCTCCCTACAGTGAGTAGGTGAACCTCCCAACATTGAATAATGCCGGTACCCATTTCTTAACACCTGGGTAGAGAGGAGTAATTGAGGTAAAGAGCCATTACTCAAGGGCAAAACACATTTGCCTCAGTGGGGCATCGAACTCACAACCTTTGCCGTGCGAGTCGGGTGCTTATCCACTGGACCCACATTTGAGAATAAAAGACATATTTTTGTTTTGGCCAATTAGCGGGGTGGCGTCATAATGGATGGGCATCCAATATTTTGAGTGGTGGGTAGCTGGTATCCATCACGATTCAAAAATGGGACAGTGTGGAGTGGGCCGGACTCATGACTCCGGAGCTGAGTCCGATTCCATCAGTTTTGGTGAGGATGAGTCCTTAGGCCGAGTTTGAGTCTACAAGGTACAAATGGGTGAAGTGGATGGGGGGAGGTGTCATCAGGTCACACACCTTTAACTTAATTATTTTACTCGGTCTCAGAACTGATGGACTACGCTGGGACCGATGGACTAGTACTCTAGCCTGACTCAGGCTCAACACTGATGGATTCAGGCTCAGCTCTGGAATCTTACTCACAGTGGAACCCAGAGCTTAAGGCTACTCCATGTGACTCCAGCTCTACTCAAGGGTAACCCTAAAGCGTCCATGGACATGCTTTAAACATACTTATAATACCACCAAAAAAATGGTTTCATTCTTATTATGTATTGGTATCAATGTTAACATTGCATGAAGCCGTAATTGAGAAACAGTATATTTGATGAAAATTGGGCATAATATCATGTGTTGTGGACAAGCTTCAAAGGAAATTCCAAAATGAAAGTGATTATCGCGGGCTGGCAAGGCGGACCCAGAAGTGACGTCCGAGAAACAAATACGCGGTACGCGTCATGATCGTTACATCGTGGAACGGACGTGCGCGTGGCCCCAGTTTTCTTGCATACGTACACAGTGACTTCTCGTGATATGCGTCGTACGTGTTGTACCATATGGCATAATTTTTTGATTGATGCCTGAAAATTACGATATAAGTGCTGTATGTCGACGGCCTGTGCACAGCGGTACCGTACCGGACAGGAGAATCAGAACAGAATAGCTTTATTCAAGTTTCCAGAAAAAAGAAACGACAAGGAGAGGCTATCTGGAGTGTGCGGTGCGGTTTAGCCCACGTGTGAGCTTTGTTTACAATTGGTTACTCTGAACGTCATTAAACGGGGTTCAAATCCAAACTCCAGCCATCTTGATACGCGTTGCGAAAACCGGAGAAGGCCCTGCCCAATTGGGTATATTTATCCTTGAATTTAACACTTTCCCGATGTTCACTTTTAAAAATCTGTGTTGCGATCTGATCCGGATACTGTTGAGGCCACGAAAAATGTAAGAAAATTAGGAAGGAAAGTCTACAGCCATGTCCTGGACCTTTAATGCATTATGTGTAGGACCTACAACTAAGTACTTGTGAAGATACACTTACCGTGGGGTGTGCATTCTCTAAACAAATTATGTTTATTAATGTATACATCAATAGTGTTACTTTGCAGTGCCTGTAGGTGAATGACAGACACCATGGAGGCCCACCACTAAACATTCTATTGTTTACCCTATTTGATCATTTTTTTAAACTTAGGAAAACAATTATATTTCAAGCTTTTATAGAATATAAAATAGAAAATTGAGTTTGAGTTGAGTAACATTTATATTTGCGTTGGTTGAGAACATTTCATATTGTGAGTATACACACACATGGGTACTTCCCACTGGGTGATCGTGGTTAAGATATGGTGGTGTGTGTGCCCTAGGAGGATTGATTACCCCCACTTTTGCAGACCGGGCACATGAAAAGTAATGTGGGTTGGTACTCATGGCTACTTAAGAAAGGTACTTCAAAGGTACTCGAGGAAGAATTGGGCTATGTGTAATCAGCTATAAAATAATATCAGAATTACACCACATAAACTTAGGTGTTCAAGTAACTGACCTGTTTGTGCAACTATTCCTCTTGTCTCATCCTCACCTGATAAATAGTAGAAAGATGGACAACAGCACAGAACAAAATTCTGGACAGGATTGTCTCTTAGTCCCACATAATCAATGTGCAAAAGAGTAATTAGATGACCTGACAAAATGAAATAATAACTAAATAAAAAACATTAAACAACAAACAAACAAACTGCTATGAAACAGTAATTACAGAGTTTTACCTTACCTCAATCTTTCCCGTCGATGAGTTTCCGTAGCCTGACCCAGCTGACACACTATGAATTCGGAAACCATTCACGAAAACACAGCCGGATTCTTTCTCATGTGGTAGCCTATAAGGCAGCTTAAACCATGTCTACCGCGGCAGCTACTGACTGACAGTACACACAGGGCTTAATTGCGAGGCGGGGTAGGTGCAAGATAGGGCTGACTAAGTACACAATTATTAGGTATACAGTAACGTGGCTACTATGCTTTACCTACCCCAATGGTACCCTGTAGTTCGCCCACTAGGGGCGAGAAGGTGGATGTTGTGTAGACATACCGGAGTAGACACGCAGATACCAAGTAGCTACCCCGCGGTTACCACGACGCAATTTTGAAAGTGGATGAAAATTTATGAAATGAGGGGGCTATACACTTAGGGCTCCGTTTAGCATTTTTGACACGTTTTTTAGGAAAATCATTACGAAATTCAAATAGGGACATCATCAAAAACCCCCCATATCACGAATTGTAATAAAAAATGCAACCTATATGCCAAAAATATCAAAAAACAAATTGGCCATGAGAAAGAAATTACCGCGCGCGCTGAGAACCGGTGTAACCACAAAGCTACTTCGCGACAGTACAGACAGCCGCTTGTTTTTTCACTATCCGTCTATATGCGGCAAAAATACACGAATCCTGGCCCCCCCCCCCCCCCCCCCCCGGCGATTGTACGTCTAGTGGGTAGATAATCCTTGTCTCGGTGGTAGCTGTGTGGTTACTACCATGAAAAATTGGCCGTTGTTAAAGGCCCAGGTTTATTATTCCATTAAGGGTTTCTGATCGTAAGTGTGTCAGAAAAAGTGTCGATGGGTCCGGTTTCGGAAACTCCCTTTCCCTTCCCCTCATTTTTTCTCTCTTTTCCTTCCAACCTTTCTGGATTCCCTCTTCTTGCTTTCCTGGTAGGTGAGCTGGGTTTTCTTGGTCAAAAACCCATCTGAGAGAAAAATATTGCCCCCTCCTTATACGTGCTACTGCTGGGTAACATAAATACACCTTATCGTATACTAAGTGATTAATTTTGGAATTCTCATATCCTAGTACAAAATAGATACAGAACAGTGCTGCAGATAATTTCAATACACACTTAGAAATCATTCTTATTATTTCAGTTTACTGATAGTTTTTTTTGTTTTTTTTTTTTTAAAAAAAAAAAAAAAAAAAACCTCCCCCCCTGCAAATAACCCTTTCAGTTTCCAATATCCAAATTCTAGTGTCCAATCTTAGTATTTAATTTAGTCTTACATACCAGGAAATTCAGCTAATGTTGTAATGATTATCTTGACAGATCCGGCTCGTTAGAGATCTCCAGCTTCTCCTGACAAGTAGCACTGCAATCAGCTGGGGTAGCGTAAACCAAAACAAATGAATGCACTTTAATTCTGTAGTACACATGGTGTTAGATTGCTGAATTCATTGGATTGTTAGTCAACCAAGGTCACTAAATGGCCACACTGGAACGATATTGCTTGATAACACATGATTTTTTTTTTTAATTTTAAAGAGTTAAAAGACACTCATCAGTGATTTGCTAATCAGCAATCGAAAAATCATCAATCAACGTGGGTAGTGTCTTTAACCAATGTTACGTCAAAATTTAATCTTTCTTTCATTGGCTGTTTTCCTCCCCCTCGAATTTTTGATGGATTAGGAGGAGGGTAAGCATTACATTGTGCTTTCTCTTATAAGATTGAGAGTGTCCCAAAAAGCACAGTTAGAGTAGGGCACATACTAATGACACAAAACACCTCCACCCATGAAAATGCATTGTGTCCTTTAACGTTGTTGTATTACCCTCACAGACCATGGTGGTCCCTGTATACCATCTTTCCACTAATTGTACACACTCTTACTGAGAACTATTAAATGTGGGTGCACTGAACCCTGTTTATGTTCAAGGATACTCAAACCTGAAAATTGATTTATTCACAAAAATGTGCACCGTCTAACTGCAAATTTTATGGGAAAGCAGCACTGTTTTCACTATAATGTATGATGGTGTAGATATAATAAGGTAAGACTATGCAGTGAAATGACAATGTGTGCACATAGTATAATCATGCAAAATTACAATTCATATAATTATGCCGCTATATATAGACTTTAGAGCACAGTTTCTTGTGAAAACCAACATGTGCACACAGATACAACATGCAGTCATAGACACACAGACCGAATAGACATCCAGACAGATTGACATCAGACAGACGAGACATACCGAATGAAGACCGACCACACTAACATGCCCCTCACTTGCACATTCATTTATATGCATGTCCCACCACCCACACAAAAATATACACAAATAGCACATACAAAAACACACAAGTACTTACCAGCACAAGATGGTCCTTTAGCACGAGTCTGTTGTAAGTAACATCTACACCATAATATACAAAGGCCATAGTAAACCTGTATTAGTCAAACAGGATAGAAGAATAAGAGTTACTCTGCTTTTTACCAGCTAGATCGAAAGAATGATTACCACTATACCAAAAGATGTAATTTACAGTGATCACATTTGATTACAAGAATTACCTCGGGTGGATTTTACAAAACAGGTTAGCTCACAACTAGAGACATCTATCATTATTTGCTAAATCAGCAATCGAAAAAGCATCAAAATCAGATTTTTTGCATGTATTTAACAAGTACAGTATCCAAATACCCTGCAAATGTAGAACCAAGAGCAACCTAATAGGACAGGATTCGGAGATTTTATAGTCATTATTGTCCGAACGGACCCTTACTACAACACGTAAATGAAGGAGAATCGTATCTTGGAACACTGCCTTTTCTTCCTTTTCTGGTCAATTCTACCGCGGGAAAAGGTAAATTATGAGAATTCTACATCTTATCCTTCACTTTGAAGCTATTTCCTTCCTTCAAATTTCAAATATTTTTTTCAAATCACCGATAGTGGTCTTTAAGTCCTAACCCTCTTAGTTCAAACTGACTGGGGGGATCCTTCTATATGATTGATTCAGAGTTAAATAGGTTGACCAGAACCCATGGTTTGACGAAGGGTTACAGACTCATGTGTTGTAAACTGTCTGTGAAATCCAAACCCTGGTGTGTAAACTTGTATCTCCTGCAACAAATAAGGTCGTAATGAAGGAATTGTTATCAATACTTGTAATTTTGTGTGAATTACTCACATTTTGACCAAAACATGCACATAGCTCCTTAATATTTATTTATGGTTACACCTGTGATACAAAATATGCAAAAAATAGCGCAAATTATTATTTGTACACATGTGAGAACAAAATATGCAAAATAGCTCCTTAAGATTTATTTATGTGTACACATGTGAGCAAATCTGCAAAAATACTCCTTAAGATTTATTTCCTGTGTACACATGTGAGACAAAATATGCAAAATAGCTCCTTAAGATTTATTTATTTGTACACATTTTGAGACAAAATAGGCAACATAGCTCCTGAAGATTTATTTATGTTTACACATGTGCGAACAAAATATGCAAATAGCGCCTTAAATTTTTTATGTGTACACTATTTGAGAAAAATTATGCAAAATAGCTCCTTAAGATTAGGTCTGTGTACAATGTGAGACAAAATATGCAAAATAGCTCCTTAAGATTTATTTATGTGTACCAATGTGAGACCAAAATATGCACAAATAGCTACGTAAGATTTTAGTTATGTGTACACATGTGAGACACAATTGCAACATACTCCGTAGATTTATTTATGTGTACACATGTGCGACAAAATATGCAAAAGCTCCTATATTTATTTATGTGTACACTGTAGACAAAATATGCAATAGCTCCTATATTTATTTATAGTGTACACATGTGAGACAAAATATGCACATAGCCTCCTTCAAGATTTTTTTATGTGTTACACTGTGAGACAAAATCATGCAAAATAGCTTCCTTAATATTTTCTTTTATGTGTACCATGTGAGAACAAAAAGCAAATAGCTCCTTAATATTTATTTATGATGTGTACACATGTGGACAAAAATATGCAAAATAGCTCCTTAATATTTATTTATGTGTAACACATGTGCGACAAATATGCAACATAAGCTCCTTAAGGATTTTTATTGGTACACTTAGACAAATTGCCAAAATAGCTCCTTAATAGTTATTTAGGTGTGCAATGTGGACAAAAATATGCAAATCGCTCCTTAATATTTATTTAGTGTACACAATGTGAGACAAATATCAAATAGCTCCTTAAGATTTTTATTTATGTGTACACATGTGAGACAAAACATGCAAAATAGCTCCTTAATATTTAATTTATATGTGACACAGTGAGACAAAATATGCAACATAGCTCCTTAAGATTTATTATTTGTACACATGTGATACAAAAATATGCAAAATAGCTCCTTAGAGTTTATTTTGTGTACACATGTGAGACAAATATCAACATACTCCTTAATATTTATTATGTGTACACATGTGAGACAAAATATGCAAAATAGCTCCTTAATATTTATTTATGTGTATATAAAAAAAATAAAAAAAATAAAAAAAATAAAAAAAATCAGTTTATTTTTTTATGTGTACACATGTGAGACAAATAATGCAACATAGCTCTTACAAGATTTATTTATGTGTACACATGTGAGAACAACTATTGCAAAATAGCTCCTTAAATTTCTTTATGTGTACACTGTGAGACAAAATATGGCAACATAGAGCTCCTAAGATTTTTTAATGTTGTACCATGTGATACACAATAAGCAAATAGCTCCTTAATAATTTATTTATGTGTACACTTGAGACAACATAGCACAATAAGTCTCCTTAATATTTATTTCTGTGTACACATGTGAGCAAAATATGCAACATAGCCCTTATTCTTTATTTTTATGTGTACACATGTGAGACACAATATGCAACATGAGCTCCCTGAAGATTTATTTATTTGTACACATGTGAGACAAATATGCAAAATAGCTCCTTAAGATTTATTTATGTGTCACATGTGAGACAAAAATTAATGCAAATAGCTCCTTAATTTATTTATGTGTACAACAGTAGAACAACATATGCAACATAGCCCCCTTTCCTTAATATTTATTATGTGTACACTGTGAGACAAAATATGCAAAATAGCTGCCTAAGTTTAGTTATGGTACACATTTGAGACAAATTGCAACATAGCTCCTTATTTATTTATGTGGACCCTGTGAGACAAATATCAAATAGCTCCTTAATTTATTTATGTTTACACATGTGAGACAAATATGCAAAATAGCTCCTTAATATTTATTTTTACGTGTCACATGTGAGACAAAATATGCAAAATAGCTCCTTAATATTTTTTCATGTGTACACATGTGGACAAAAAGGGCAAAATAGATCCTTAATATTAGTTTATGTGTACCATGTGAGACAAAATATGGCACCATAGCTCATAATTATTATGTGTACACATGTGAGACAAAATATGCAACATAGCTCCTTAATATTTATTATGTGTACCATGTGAGACAAAATATGCAAAATAGCTCCTTAATATTTATTTATGTGTACACCATTTAGACAAAATATGCACAATAGCTGCTTATATTTATTTATGTGTACACGATGTGAGACAAAATATGCAAAATAGCTCTTAGATTATTTTATGTGTACAACATGTGAGACAAAATATGCAACATAGCTCCTTAAGAAGATTTATTTTTGTGTACACATTGCGACACCATGGCAACATAGCTCCTTAATATTTATTATTGTACACATGTGAGACAAAATAATGCAAATAGCTCCCTATATTTATTATGTGTTACACATGTGAAGACAAAATAATGCAAATAGCTCCTTATATTTATTTATGTGTACACATGTGAGACAAAATATGCAAAATAGCTCCTTAAGATTTCTTTATTTTACAACACAGTGAACAAAATATTCAAACTAGCTCCTTAAGATTTATTTATGTGTACACATGTGAGACAAAATATGCAACACCAGAAATTTTGATATCGGTATCATCTTAACAGTTTTAATGTTAATTGATATAATTTCAGGGACAAGCATTTTTAAAATGGGTTGGTGCAATATAGGTCTATGTGCTTTTGCTGGGTTGAAATTGGCACATTTGGCATAAAAGCACTAATTCCCCCCCCCCCCCGCCCCCCCGCCGCATCCCGTTTGCCACTTAAAAAGCAGGGTATCTATGTACCTATAATTAATGCATAAATTGTGTTATATTTCCTTGTACAACAAGTTATGAAATTAAACTATTCATTTTCACTTACCATATGAATTTCAATATCGATCAATGTAGTATAGTAGTTTGCTCACTATACAGGTCTCTAATGTTCCTCTTTCATCCTGTTTCAAAAAGTACTTATATTTATGTAATAAATAAATGATATTCTTCTCTTCTCTTCTTCGATCATGTAAGGTAATTTGTGGTGTGCCCAGTATATGCAGTAGAGGGGTTCAAATGGGCATTTCCTTATGTGATTTCCAGAATTTCATAACAATGCAGCCAAACACTGTTTGACAATATGCAAATAGTCTCTTTTACATTTAGAACCATTTCAAGCATTGGCAGCACAATTTTGAAACTGATATAGTAAAATGCCTGCAAATCTATTACCAACGTTAAATCATAACAAATTCCATGGCGGGATCTTGTCATTAGGCAGACAAAGGTCATTATTGCTTGATACATGCCCTCTACACCCAAATCTCCCCAAAAATGTGCAAACTAGTTTTTTATGAAAATTAGTGTTTGCCTGCCATGAATGTTCATAATTTGCAGAGATGTAACAGATAGAACCAATAATCCATCTCAGATGTCAAAACTGTGGTGTCCGCTGTTAATTATTCGTTTATTCTGCTTTTGTCATAAATAATGAGACTTTCAAACACTTTTTGCCCCGAACAAGCAGAACATTCAAGATTCAGTTGCAATGCATTATAGGAACTGTATCAAGAATTACACAGTGCATAATTAGCTGGCCCCCACAACTGTGTTTAAATCACTTTATTAAAAACATCAAATGAAGCTCATTAATAATCATAAACTGTCCAAATATATATAACACATTACATCATGTTCTACATCAACTGTTTCGACATTTGAAGTTCATTGACGACAGTTTCGTTTGTAGTGGATTAATGAATTTCATGAAAATGGCAAATTAGCTCATATTAATATTCATAACCTGTCCAAAAAGTATAGAGCACATGATCTCATGTTCTATCACCATGTCCATGTAGAAGTTCACTGACTAATTTGTTTTTGTCCCTGTAGATTGGATTAATGATTTTTTTTAATTTCTGACATTGTGCAAAATGACTCATTAATATTCATACCTGTCAAAAGTTGAATTAATGTACATCTGTACATCCAATCAGAGCCTCATCATGATTACTTACAGCTTCTACTACTTCCAACCTTCAACTCTCCTAATGGCATTGGTTTCCTGTTGGTTTTGCCACTTTTTCAGAACCTCCAAGCTTTTTCTTTGGTTCCCCAGACAACCATGATAGTAGGCACTCTCTGGCAGAAACTAAAAGGATGAAATCATCATGTCAATGAACAAATTTAAAACAAGGAGTGTGGAGGCAAATGCAATATAGCAACATTTTTTTTTGAAGAGTGCCCCCAATTTTCCAAGAAGTTTGAGATTTTTTACACGGGTACTTATCTGATAGTAAACTATACCTGTAATGTCTCTTCTATGTGTTGCAACGAATGAATTTTTAATTAAATAATTAATATCGGAGATCTCCGATAATATTCCAACGGTTGGAACGGCTCCAATGAAAAATCCGGGATAGTCCATGTCGTGTCTACGCTCATCCATTAGTTGTTTTATGGGTTCCACAAGTCAAGTTGGAGGTAATTTTCTTGAGGTGGCACTCTTTCATCATGGACGGACATAACTTAACATTTCCAGCTCAGCCGTAAGTACACTTTATACTAAATAAGCATTTTTGAGAATTCTCGTTCGCAGTAAGTTTTCTTCTCAACAATCACCAACATAACTGTGCAAAAATATCAAATTTTGAAAATGGGGGCGCTCTACAAAAATTGTGCTTTATTATGCTATTAACTTATTCATCATCAGCTCGGTCGTTCGTGATGGAATGTGCAGAAGCACTGGGCTACATTTTCGAACCAGATATCCCTTTCATCATGATATAACTGGATGTCTTGTAGATCTAGATTGAGATCGCTCGTGATGGTGTCAGTGTACTGAAGGGGACTTCTGCCTCTGCTTGATTTCCCCACCCGGAGTAGCCCAGAAAATCAATGGGATTGGTTGTGGTCGGTGGTGCGGAGCAGTGTCCAGCAAACATAACGGCGTTGCTTGAGGTGAGGATATTGGAGGGATATCACCGTATAACCGTGTGTTTTGGGATATATCCTTCCCCAAAAAAAACTGATGTTGAGCTTCTTCTAAAAAGTTGAGTGTAGCACCCATTTATACGATTTCCATTTTCTTGCTGATGTCCCAAGTTCTGAGCCATACAACAGAATGCTTTCCACACGGTTGAAGAATCTGATTTTAGTCCTTCGATCTAGTGAGGATTTCCAGATCCTGTGGAGTTTATTGCAAGGCGAACCCATGCTTGTGCATTTCTACATTTGAAGTCATGAAAAGACATCCGGATATATGACCGAAGGTATTTGTAATTTCAGGTACATTTTTCAAGTTCAACTCCTTTGAAATGGTCTTAAACGCAGGCCGACACTGGGATATTTTACCATAAGGGTTTTATTTTTCTTCCCTCTTCAAGTCACGTGTAACCCAACGCAATTGATGCTGCCTCAACACTCTGTAACAGGAGTTCTGCTTGTTAAAGATATGCTAGGACTGAGCAATGTCTTCCGGCGAATCGAGATTGTGAAGTCGGATTTCTGGCTATCGTCTGCATCTTCTTGGCTCCAACAAATTCCCTGTTTCATTCTGATATCTGCAAGTGCATGGCGCATAAAATAATCAAGAACTGTGGATGAAAATGAATGGGGACAAGGTGTCACCTTGGAACACACCCGCTGAAATAGTGAATGGTTCAGTCTCTCCATCAGGTGAAAAGAACAATGGCTGTAGAATTGTCATAAATCACTTTAATAGCCAAATGATGGGATCCTGAATACCATAGGCTCGAAGGATGTCAACTCTATCTCAGTGTATGGAGTCAAATGCTTTGGAGAAGTCAATGAACATGGCCTGCCAGTGGGAGATTTTTATTTTTCTTCCTTCAATTGTCTTCTAAGGCGAGAATCTGGGAGATGGTGGAACGGTTTTCTCTGAATCCATTTTGATTCCAACAAAATAAGAAGAGGTCCTAACGTGTGGACGTATTCCTTTCACAACATTCGTTGTACCTTTGCCCCTATGCAGGAGAGGCTAATCCCTCTATAGTTTGTTGGCTGTGCAGGTCTCCTTTTGTAGGGATGGGAATGGATGGCACTCAGTGACCACTGTTTAGGTATCTCATGATGAATCAGTGCTCTATTGCAGATTTCGAGTAGTTGGCCTTGAAACTGCCTTGGACTTCCAAAGCTCTAGACGAATGTTGTCAAGTCCAATGGCCCCACCTGGTTTGGCTTGATGAAGAGCAGACTCAACTTCATCTAAGGTGAATTCATTTACTTCAATTGGAGGGTGCTTTCAACTACACAGGTATGATGTCAAAGTCATTGTCTGGGACAGTTGGTTGTTTCCCATAAGATTCTGGAAATGTTGCAGCCAAGCTGATATTCTCTCATACTGGGGAACCCGATAACTTATTAAAAGTCAACAAATGATGCATTAAAGGCTGACTCACGATTTCGAAATATTATTTTTTTGTGTAATAATGAAAATATTCACTAGAACTAAAGATAGCAACCCAAATGCACAATTCCGAAATTTGCAGATGATCTGATTTTTTTCGGTTTTGATGCAGTAAAACATTCATGTGTAGTATTACGCCCATAGTATACTGTGTATACACAAAATTCCGGAATCCGGGACTTTATAACAAAGTTGTGATTTTCTATATGAGGAATTGATTTCAGCTTTAGCAATTTCACACAGTGATTAGTATATGGACAAGCATTATAGATGCAAAAAAACAACGATTTTTTTGTGAATTTGAGGGCCCCTCCCTCAGGAAATCTCTGAGTCGGCCTTAACTTAACCTCTCAGAATAATACAAAATAAAGCACATTACTCAGGACTCGGGGAACAGAAGCACGGCAAAACTGCCACTGACTCTAGTAATCTAGTATTCCATTTGTCCCAGTAAGCATGAAGGACGGGGCATTTCTGGATGTGCAATTATTTCTTTCCCCAATGTCATCCAAGGTCTCCATTAGGTTATTTTAAGGCAATATATAAATTCCCTAAATCAACACAAGAAAATGAAAATATGGTGCTGACATATACAATATCAATTATACACTGTTGCTCCCCATACCAACACCCCCCATAAATTCAATGATCTTGAGATACCAGCCAAATCCCCCCAAATACATCGTGTGAATATAAGAGTTTTTGTGGTCTGTCAATCGTTAGTAACTACATTTGTACAGTCCCTTTGCTTCTCTTTATTGTTTATTTATTTCCAGACATATCTTGCAGTAACCTTACATAGCAACAGGCAATGAAGATGAGTAAAGGCATAGCAGCAACAATGAGCAGCCATCTCTCCAACCATTAAAGGCGCGGCATGACAAGTAGCCACAGTCAACCACCCAACACCACCAAGATCGACGAAACATGTTCAATTCAAAGTTTTGATGTCGAACAAAATATATTTTACTGTTCTCAACTAGAACATATAGTATTTCACTTGGTAAAAATACCCCTAATACTTGCTAATATATTAGAGTGTACTGGGTGTAATACTCACTTTCTATAATATTGTAGTGTTTGTATAATATAGTGTAGTGCATTAACCGTGCAGTGTAGTATGTAATTGCAGTTATATAATGTAGAGTTACTGCAGTGTAGTGTAGTGTGGTGTAGTTAATGCATGTGATAGTGTAGTGTCAGATAGTATAGTGTCGTGTAGTATAGTGGGGTAATTTAGTGTAGTTCAGTTGTGATATCAGTATAGTGCAGTGTACGTATATAGTGTCAGGTGCAATGTAGTAATAGTGCTGTATTGAGTGTAATGCAGTGTAGTATAATAGTGTAGTGCAGTAGCGCGTGGGAGAGGCGTGGCCTTGCGGTTAGGGGCTTGCCTCGGGCCACACAAATTTCACAAATCCCGGTTTCGCATCCCGGTGGGGTCCCTTGCTGGGATTTACTCGGGTACTTACCCATTCTGATTTGACTGTATACCAGCTATGATTCAATCCAGATTAAAAAAAACCGCTCTCCTCCAATGGTTCACTTGGAATTGGGCAAGATCATGAAAGCCAGTCCCGTCCTTCGAGGTGACGTTAACACCCGGTCACCGTGTACAGAGAGCCACACGTACATGTACTCGCAGTCGTTCAATCGGAGTAGGGTGAAAACTTTTGACTGTTCCCAATCCGCAACCAGCCTCACATCGCGGGCCCATGTTAGGAGCGTCCGTATCATGGATACACGCGGCCCGAAAAGCCCACTTGCTTGAAACCAATCTACACCACACAAAGCCATTACCAATGACTTGTGGATACGAGTAAACAAACAAGTATTGCGTGTGTAGTGTATGTAAGAACAGTGTAAATGCAGTGTAGTGTATCATGTAGTGTAGTTGGCAGTACAGTTAGTAAGTGTAATGCACGTAGTGGGAGTATAGAGTAGATAAGATTAGAGTAGAGTAGTTTAAGTGTCGTGTAGTTCAGTTTAGTGCAGTTTAGTGATGGGGAGCAACTTTTAATTCCAAGTTGGATATCATGCTCATATAAGACCTCCTGAAATGTGGGCCAAGCAAAATATTTTCACATGTATAAAATTAACAACACCCTAAACCAAGTAGGTTGGTTTGAGTAATTTGTGTGGCTGTTTAAAAATGCACCCTAACAAGTATTCTATAATGATTTGTTCTTTCCTACAAAAATATTGCAGTTGTGAATTGACGAACTCATATGCCTTTGACCTTGACATGTGCCCTTTGACCTCATAAACCAATGAGTGTTGCATTTAATATCCATAAACCAATTTTGGTTATAAAAGAGTTTTTGGTGGTCTGTCAATAGTTAGTACTACATTTGTACAGTCACTTTGGCTTCTTCTTTATTGTTTATTTCCAGACATCTTACAGTAACTTACATAACAGCAGGGCAATGAAGATGAGTAAGGCCATAGCAGCAAACAATGAGCAGCCCTCTCCAACATAGGCCGGAATGACAAAGTAAGCCACAGCAACCACCCATACAACACCAAGAATCCACGAAAACTGTCAAATTAAGAAGTTGAACCAAAGATATTTTACTTGTCTCAACTAGAACATATAGTATTTCACTTGTAAAAATACCCTAATATTGCTATATATTTAGTGTACGTTGTGTAATAACTCACTTGCATATATTGTAGTGTTGCTTAATAATAGTGGTAGTGCAGTACCGTTGCAGTGTATAGTAGTGTAATGCGCTGTAGTATAGTATAGTGTAATGAGGTAGTGTAGTGTGGTAGTTGAATGCAGTGTATGTGTAGGCTAGTGCAGTATAGTATAGTGCAGTGTAATATAGTGTAATGCTAGTGAGTGCAGTGTGTTGTATAGTGCAGGTGTAATTAGTATAGTGCAGTGGCAATGTAGTATAGTGCAGTGTTAGTATAGTGTAATGCAGTGTTAGTTATAGTAGTGTGTAGTGCAAGTAGAGGTGGGAGAGGTGGCCGTGCGTTAGGGTGCTTGCTCTGGCAACAAATTTACAATCATTTCCCGGGTTCGAATCCCGGGTGGGGTCGTGGCACTGCGGGGATTTTCTCGGGTACTACCAATTCTGGATTTGATCTGTATAACAACTATTTGATTATTAATACAGAATTACCGCTCTAATCCTCTGTTCACTTGGAATTGGGAATGGATCATGAAAGCATCCCGTCTTCGGAGGGGACGTTACGCCGTCTGTCCCGTGTACAGAGCGCCAACAAACTGTACAAGTACAGCGCAGTCAGTGTCGAATAGGAGTAGGGTGTGAACCCTGACTGTTCCCAATCCGCCCCAGACTCAAATAGCGGGCAGGTTAGGAGCGTCCGTTATCATGGATACGCGCGGCCCCGGAAAAGCACACTTGCTGAACAAATCCGGACACCACCCCAAAGCCATTACCAGACTTGTGGATACGATAAACAACACAAAGATAGTGCATTGTAGTAGGTAGTTGTAGAACAGTTGTAATGCAGTGTAGTGTGTCATGTTAGTTGTAGGCAGTACAGTTGTAGATAGTGTAATGCACTGTAGTGCTTAGTATAGAGTT
Source organism: Ophioderma brevispina (assembly GCA_023653785.1). Lineage (NCBI taxonomy): Eukaryota > Metazoa > Echinodermata > Ophiuroidea > Amphilepidida > Ophiodermatidae > Ophioderma > Ophioderma brevispina. Next base: position 35,801 of record JAMKCH010002045.1, read on the forward strand.
AGAGTAGAGTAGAGAGGAGAGTAGTGTAGTGTAGTGAGTGCAGTGTAGTGCGTTTAGTGATGGGGAGCACTTATACAAGTTGATATCATGCTCATATATGATCTCCTAAAATGTGGCCCAAGCAAATATTTTCACATTGTACAAATTAACACCCTAAAAAGTAGTTTGGTTTGAGTAATTTGATGTGGCTGTTTAAGAAAGCACCCGAAACAAGTATTTTATATGATTTTCTACCAAAAATATTGCAGTTTGTGAAGAGACGGACCTCATTATGACCTTTGACCTCGGACTGTGCCTTTGACCTCATAAACAAAATGAGGGTTTGCATGTAATATCCATAAACAAGTTGGGTTTCTAATTGAACTTCAACTTTCAATTCAGGTCAATTTACATTTCCAGCATATCTTCCAATTTGCCCCTATGACTTGGACTTTGGTATGTGACCTTTGACCTTGCTGGTATGTGACATTTGACCTCATTAACAAATGTGGATCCCCACATGCACCCTATGACTAACGTTGTTGAATCTAAATCACAAATCGAAAAAAATCATCAAAAATTATCTAAGCTAACGGGCCACAACCGAGATGATGTTCACCATGTAGAAGCCAAATGTCCCTGTTTGTCATAGGTTGGGGATGCAGATGGATCCTGCTGGATTGTCTCGAGCAAATCACATCAATGTAGTTACAGGGCGACGACCCCTGTTTTGGCATGGTAACTCCAACATGTGACGTCTGAGACTACTGATCAATCGCACGATGACACTGACCGGCAAATCGTGCACGGCGTTGGCAACAGACAGAAGATGAAATTGGAGGGATATCTCCTTATTCTTGCTTTGGTCTTGTGCTCTCGCCAGGAGATGTTTTGTACTCGCATAGAAGCTTGGTGTAGGTGCCCTCCAGTTCTATCCTGTAGTCCTTTCTTCTATGGTCCAGGTTCTCAGATCCATTATAAAGGTACTATGAACAGGATCTAAAGAATTAGTCTTGGTTGGAAAAATTGGAGGATACCAGTTGCCATAAGTGGTGTAGTATTGCAGGCATTCCAGTTTTGTCCTTTGTGACAGGAAGTCTTTTCTTGCTGTCGGAACATAGGGACCCTAAATACTTGAAAGTCCTTGACCTCTTGAGTTGGCTACCATCTGATGTGCAGATAGGTTGATGATCGACTTCCTCATTGACAGTCATATATGCAGTATTCTGGCATTTTTTTAGATGTAGGCCGACTTTGTCTGCAGCACTCTCAAGTGATGTTAGTTAGATCTTGTGCACCACATATTCAGACTCAGGTTAGAGATAGATCATCGGCGTAGATCAGGTCGTGAGATTGCTGACCCATGTGCGTCGGCGAAACGCTTGGGGTTGGATGGTGTGATGAGTCCATTTGCGTTTAATGATGTTGTCAAGACTTCTGTTGAGCGATGTACTAACCACGACCTACAAAGAGATAGGGAGCAAGAGTATCTAATTGGAGGATTCCAGTAGTGTTAGAACTCCTTTGTGGGCCCATCATGGTCTGCACAAAGCTATATGGGTTATCATTAAATGATGGCAATTGTCCTGACAGTTGCAATCTGGGACACCGTAGTTGGCGAGAATATGCCAGCATTACAGAACCTGGTGAACAAGCGGACAACAGCATTTCACCTCCCTTTTTCCCCATCCCCTTCTTCTTTCAATTTCTCCTTGGAAAAAAATCTCAAACACAATGAAGCTTTCTCTTGGAAAATTCTCAACTCTTCTATGATCCTTCTGAGGGCAAGTATCGGAGGTAGTGTTGATCTTGCCTTTGCGAAAACCGTTATGGTTCCGTTGAGAATGGGATCTATGTGAGGAGTGATTCTGTGAGCAGCATTGAGTTCTAGATCTTAGAGGCCAGTGGGGACATGTAATTCCTCTGTAGTTTTGGGGTGGTTGTTGGAGGTCGCCTTCTTTGGTTATAGAGGAAGGATGAATGTGTGAAAAGGGAGATGGTTGGTTTCCCATGTAGGTGTTATTACCAAATTCTAAACAGTTGATCATGGAATAGTGGGTTCTCCCAGACTAATGCAGGAAATGTTGTCCAGGCGTCTTGGTGTTGTTCTGTTTCTTCGGGCAGATCTGAAGCTCATCCATAGTGAAAGGTTCCAGTCGGATGGGGAAGGGTGTATGCTACTCTGTATTGAAGAAGGTTATCAAGGTTTAGTGTTATGCTGAACTGCTTGGCCAAAAGTAGAGAACTAAAGTGATGAAACATGTGTAAAGGACGCTTCAGTGGTTTCACCTTTGATTCTTATAGGTGGGGTAGCCGTCTTATCGGTCAGCTCCTCAAGGCCTCCCAGGCAGCAGCATGCTTGTTTTCAAGATGTGTAGGGCATCAAGTGCTTAAGCCTTGGACTTAACGTACTCCTCAAGCACCACATTGAGCATCATCAAGTGCAGCCTTAGCAGCATCAAGGGTCTGCTTGGAGCTGGTGGTGGATTTAGTACGGTTGCTTTTGGCGGCAGACTTCAGTTTTCTCTGGCTTTGCTGACTTTGTGGTTTGAGGCAAAGGCAGTAGTCTCTTCTTTCCTACTAGTAGCATCTCAATGCCATTCTTTGTTGGCTGAAGTGAGGGACATAGATACTGCCGTGGAAGTCTGTGTACTTCAAGCTCATCCACAAGAGTGTTGAACCTGTTATGACCGGCTACAGTGAATGCTAAACAAGCTTTGTATCCCCACTACCTTCCTCCGTCGATTGTTTTCATGGATCTCTGGGAGGTGGTTACTCTGACGATCACTTATCTGGCTCCTGCAAGAGACAATTCCGTGATCAGACTTAACAGCTTCAAAAGTGTTGTGGCTCTGAGTTCTTAATGCTGTTAATCCCCTTCTTTCTGACCAGAATATAGTCCAGTTGGACAAGTTCTCCATTTGGGGCGTCGGTTGTGTCCACAGTTACAGTGAAAGGATTCTGAATTTGGTATTAGTGGCACCAAGGTTAAATTGTTCCATGAAGTCCCTTAATGTACTACCATTTTGTTAGACTCGTGTTGCAAGTGAACAGCGCTGTCGTCAGGCCCAAGATCAGCGTTGTAATCTCCAGGATATACAGAAGATTATGGGCTGGAACCTGTTAACGGTGGCAGTGGACAGTTCATGGTAAAAGTGAGAGGCAGTTTCTTCAAAACTCAGATTTTGCATGTAGTAACAAGTCAGGTATCCTAACATACCCTGCAAATGAAGGACCAAGAAGTAACCTAATAAGGACAGCCCTCGGAGCTTTAGTCATTACTGCTCGAACGGACACTTACCACAACTGTAATTGAATGGCGAATCGTATCTGGAAACACTGCGTTTTCTTCCTTTTCTTTCAATTCTACAGCTGAAGGGAAAGGTAACGTATGAGAATTCTACAGACTTATTTTTCACTTTGAAGCTATTCCTGCAAAAAATTTCAATATTTTTTCACATCACTGATTAGTGTCTTTAAACCCTTTTCACAACAACAAACAGACTACATCAACAAACAGACTTTAAACAGACACAACGTGATCCCTATGTGTCTTCCTGCCGAGGCGACACAAAAAAAACAAGTATTTTTATAAACAAAACATAGGAGTTGTTAGAAATGATAACAAATATGTCCTCAAGGGGAAATTGTTTGCAGTGCACATTGATTAAGATTTCTCGAATTAAAAAAAAAAAAAATTAAATAACCCTGGAAAACCTACCATAATGAAACCTGGAGGAATCCACTATTATTTCCAACAGTCTCTTTTGTTGTAAAAGTACTACATTACATGGCACTACACCACTACTACACTGCAACACTGCATTATACTACACCATACACTAGACTATACTACATTACCACTATACTACCTGCCACCTATACTCTTGACACAGATTAATACCTATGAAAGTTCACACACCCTGACAAACATGTATTTCCAAAAGTGAAAAAAACTTTTTTTTTTTACTTTATGATTTTGAAAAACAAATAGAAGAAAAATATGCCAATTTTCCTGAAACAGGAGTTCTGGGTATCACTTGAAAAGTGGAAGGAAAAAGGTTGACTTTCCATGCCACAGGTTTACGAATTGAAATCCTAATACATGCCAAAACCATGTACAAACATCATTGTAATCCTTAACCAAGACAAGACACAGCCAGAATCCACGTACTTTTGACGGCATAGACATTCAGAATACATACAACACTGTAAAAGAAGGGCAAAATGCTTGTGAGTGCAAGGAATTTATTGGCAGAATCTCTTGACACTTGTAATGAAATATCCTAAATAAGGTGTACCGATGGTTTGTCATGGCATTGGAGTATTTCCTTGTGATGAAACAACCATTTTGATTCATTCCTCTGGACTCCTGGTTTAGTTCTTTAGAATCGGCATGAAGACGCTTATTTTCGCTGATTACCATCAATCCATAACGAGCGAGTGGGCGGACGCTCTTTTCGCACCTAACCGAAGTCAAATTTCATATTGGAAAAAAAATAGAACTGCAAACACTACTACCTGTTAAAAAATGGCAACAACATCGCCAATAAGCAACAACAACATACTATCGCCCATGCTATTTGTGACGCAATTTTTTGAAAATCTGTCTGCAAAAAAACATCGTGCCCCATCTTTGTGACGATAAACTTTCTGGCACAAACCCTATGCCTGACGATGTTTCTTGGATGTAAATTGGATCATTAACCCAGGAGCTAGCAACATTTAAAACCATCTCAAGTACAAAGGGTTGAGTGTTTAAATATGTGACAGCCTAACAGGGACCCCTGAGCTGCAAATGGGCCTTAAGGATAGGGGGCCAATTCAAAGTTTTCTAACAGGGGGTCATTTGTTTTAAATTGATCCAATCATGTTTGAAAGTATACACCACAATATTGCTAACCATAAATTCAGAAAGGTATAGTTTGTAATATTACAGCCTAAATTTCAGGAGTTTTTAGGCTACAAAACACAAAACTCAATAAAAAGGGTCAATTGCATTGTACCGGGGTCCCAACATTTTTAAAGTTTTTCCAATTTGGATAAAAAATGGCACAAATTATTGGTGGAGTTCATAGGAATTAAAATAAAAAATAGTTTTGACTACCTTAATGCTTAGTTACCAATTTAGGGGGAGCACAGAAGGTCAGCACCCATTTCATTCAATGGGGCCTGACCTCTGTACAAACTGTTTGTCTTGGCCTCCTCTCCTTAAAGGTGCACGAGAGATTTTGAGGCCACCAAATTCGAGAATAGATCGACACGCAGTAGAATTTTCCTTACCTTGTTATTGGCTACATAAATGTCTAAAAGAGAGAAAAAAAGGTGATTTTGATTTGCTTATATTTCAATATAACACACAGGCTGAATTTTGTATTTGCTCCTCTACGAAATTACGAAATTTCACTATGTTTTGTACCAGAGAACATTTCTCAGCGTCAAATCCTGTTCAGATGGGGAATTGTTGATTGAAATCTTTACATCAGGTCAAAAAATCAGTAGTTTTGAATTTTTTAGCGACACCTGATATGTGAAATCTC
>JAMKCH010002046.1:0-38393 GCA_023653785.1 Ophioderma brevispina
AAGAACAGCACGACTAAGAAAAAGGCCGGCCAGATACGTTACCCAGATACGTTACTTATGTGTTAACGTTAGGCAATATACTAAAAATCTGATATTTTTTAAGATCACCATGCATTGTTCCGTGTTCTGAGAATATTACCGTTTACGATTTTCAATGATTTTCAGGAATTCCTTAATGTTGATATTTGGTCATTTTGGAGACCAACCTTGAACACTTTATCGGAGAATGGCCCAGATACACTGTAAATTCTGTCAGGAATGTGGACACCTTGCTTTTCTGTTCCAGAAATTTAAATTTACCACAAACTGCCAACTGTTTTTACAGAATGTAAACATCCATTTGTTTTCAAACCCATGGAAGTGATTTCAGCAAGGGACCTTTTCATCATGTCATTTTTTCATGCCATTATGTCCCTCTAGAGTGTGCAACTTGCCAAAATAATAACCTCCACCAAATTAAAATTTATTCGGATGTCGGCAAGAGGGCCTCCATAGGATGTTTGTTGTTTTTTAACAAAACACAAAAAATGTGATAATTGTCATCTGTAATTGGGTAAGAAATTCTCCAGGAGGTACTTCATAAGGTTAGTACTAGGCCTTTGTTGGCATTACAAAACATATTGTGACCATGGTACAAAGTTCCTGTACAGAATCGGTTTACTATACTGGAAACTGATGCATATACAATGGTCAGTTAATGATTGAAGAACTTCTGCCATTGTTGGCCGGGATGTCAAATCCAAGGGGATGAAGCCCATTCAAAACCAGTCGTCCGTGCTGGGCGCTGACATTTTGAATATTGCACGGAATAATTATTAGTTTGGGTGCTTGTATACACACATAATGTCAATTCGATACAAACAATCCGCCAAAATATCAGTTGTTGGATGTTGGGTGCTATTGGGTGGTTAAATTTGTCCTACCCATGGCCACACAACGAATGAATGACACGTCAGTCGTCTTGATTTAGATAAACCGCCTCAATGAATACATCTTTTCACCTAAGCGCGCATTGCATTATGAGAAAAAAGAGTATCTGAGCACAATGATTCAGGTGCACTATTATTACACCTGGCCACCTCAAACACATACATCAATTTGTATCACTACCGATTAGTGTATATGCAAAGCGGCACCCACAGTATGTGGGAGAAGCGGAGGCAGCCATTGCTTTCTATTGTTGGTACTCTATGTTTTCTTTGTGGTCGGCAAAACATGCGAGACGATGAATTTCTAAAGATTACGTAACGTTTTGCCTCTCTATCTATATAATACCAGGTTGGCCCATTTTGATGACCATATAAAAAACTGTGTTGTGTGTATTGATATAAGAATGCATTATTTCTCTAATGCTGTGATAAGGGGTGATATTTTGCAGTGTCAAAGGTAAGTTATGTTCAAATAACAACGTTTAACCCTCGTCTTACCAAGCCTTTTTTTGTAACACGGTTACCAAGGGGGGGGGGGTGGTACCCACCCCCCTCGAGAATTTTTTATAAAGCACCCGATGCTTATGATTTTGATACCAGTGGATAGCTATGATCCTCCCCTTTCCATTGATACCAAAATAAGTACCAACATACCTAGTATGGCGTCACAATGACGTCATCAAGTCCGCGAGTCGGCAAAATTGGCATTTTCCATAGAAAAATAGGCGAAAATCCAATTTTGCGCTAAAAAACGTAGGAATATCGGATTTTCATGCGGTTTTCAGCTCTAAATGATGGCAGTTGGCTAGTTTTACATAAATAAATTGTTTTATGAGCCATACTGTGCATAATATTTTCAAAAATACACCATAAAATATCCTTGGGTGGCAACCACCCCCCCTTACCCTTCGACTTTGACGGCATACCCTAACCCCGGTGCAGGTCCTACCTTCACATGTTTTTCGCTCAAATGACCGGAAAGGATGAGAGAACGATTACCTAGAAGCTTTTTACAATTTTTTTTAGCGTTTTAGCGCACCGGAGTGAAGTTCGGTAGGGGGGCACCCCCCCCCCCCTTGGTAAGACGAGGGTTAATGCAAGAAATGCTGGTGTTTTCATCCTGATACCTCAATTGAAATATCCATCTATCTTATATGAGAAATAATTTATTTTAAGTCAAACATTTATTTACTAGCTACATTACTAGATATTATATGAGCATCATATAATATGATGCTCAATTTTTACCTGTGGCCATTAAAATAATTCCTCTTACCGCTCACGGTGAATGGACAGACCTAAAACTTTTAATGAGGTCTCACTTATTTTGAAATCTACTAGTTTCAAGGACAGTGTATTGTTGTAAGTTCAAGCCTTTATAACCAATATGTCAATAGCTGTGTCCACACATAGTTATTACCAGTATTAACTATGTCCGATGGAATTTAAAAAAAATCCGCTAAGCCTCCTCACGCCTATTGTACCCTATTGTAATCGTCTCCACATGCGGTCGGATAAGTCACTTATTACCGGACCTAAATTGGTCGGTTTTAGTGTCGGATCTAAAATCTTGCAGTGTGAACGCGCATCGGGTTTAACTCTATCGGACCTAACTGAGCTTAAATCCGACGATTTCATAAAGTTATGACCGGTGTGGCAGGAGATATGGTCCTCCGGGCTCACAGTCCGGGAACAATGGTGAACAATAGGGCAATCGATTCACTCAGGCACCCTTGGAAAAAATGAAGAGAAATTTTGAAGGCAAGGGAGAAAAAGGGGCAAGGAAAAGGGAGGAAAGAGTAAAGAGCAGAGTAGAGCTAGGGAGAAGCCGGTGTTTTGATGTTATGATTTACAGCATGCAGAGGCTGACACCGTCTCATTTTGCGACTCAAAGAATGAGTCAGCCGGCGAGCGAAGCGAGTACATTAAACGTTTCCCGATTCCTACATTATTGTTTCAAAATCCTGAATACGCCACTGATTCGGGTGAAATTTAATATTTGCAAGTCCACTGCAAGGGAGAATTCTTCAGGTCCTTGCCCACACTTGACTAGAGGTATATAGTTACGCGTTTACGCCCTGATGGTAAAGCGAGCTCAACTTCTGAATTTAATTTGATTTGATTTATTATTGATTTCCACATCATCCAAAGAAACATTAAAACACTTAAAAATACACGAGAAAGAAATGATCCTATATGGGGGATGTGACAAAAAGGCCGGAGGCCAGAGTTAGTCACACCCCAAAACGAAATTTGTATACACAAAAACAATAATGGTAACAAATCTATATTACAATAACAAAAAAGTGGAAAATGGAATGAAAAAAAATACAAAATTTACATACACATTCTCCAAACCTAACTATCAGTGTTTTTTTAAGATGTGATTAAGATGATTTTTTTCATTGATTCGAAAAAGACGTGTGACAGATTGGAAAGTTTCAAATTTTGCTCCAACGATTTCCAATTAGAATTGGCCCAGAAGTACTACAGTGTGAGTCCGTGAGAACGTTTTTTGTTTTCTTGTTGAGTATAGTCATGGCATTCCTAGTACAGTAATTATGATATTCAGCATTGTTTTGAAAAGAATGTTGTAAATGTTTTTGGGCAGCTGAGCTGATTTGAAATGTTAAACCTGAAAACGCCAACTTCAAGTTGATAATATTCATATACATTTAGTATTTTAAATTTCTTTCAACCGGGGGCTGAGTGGCTTCTGTCATGACTATTGAAATAGTTCGGTACAAGCCCCATTTTTGAAGTTTAAATAATTTTTATCCCATATAGCTATGATACGTATTACCATACTAATACAACTATTAATTTCACATTAAGGTGAAAATAACGTCACAATAGAAAAGAATACAAAATTCGATCCGGCATAGAATGTTTTAGCTTATTGAGTATACCAAATGTCGTGTTGCAAGAGTTTTTGGATATACCATCAATGGGTTTTACCAAAGTAAGTTTTCATCAATGATAATACCGAGGAACTTCGTGGAACTCAATCTTTGTAGCTTTGTATATCCAATTCAACTATTAGTTATTTTCATCCACATATTTTGCAATTTTACCATGACGTGTGCCTAGACCATATAGTTGGTTTTCCTGCATTAACAGATAGTTTGTTTGATTTGAACCAGTTTGTTACTTCTTTTACTCCTCATTTAATGACATTTATTTTACTGGCGATATCATCATGCGAATACAAATCGGGAGTATCATCAGCGATAACACCCAAATTTTAGCACAGAGTAGATGTATTTATAATATCACTGACATAGAGTAAAAATAAGAGAGGGCCCCAATATTGATCGTGAGGGACGCCACAAGTTAATTTTCTTAGTTGGATTTCGTTATTATTGAAATATAAAGATTGCATTCCTATACTTAGATAACATTAACCCAGTCTAAAACATGCATCTGAAAAACCATAGTGCGATAATTGCGTAATAATATATTATGGTCATAGTGTCGAATGCCTGTGACAAATACTAAAAAAAAATTACAACAGTTTGTTTATTATTTTCACAGCATTACAAACCTTCTCCACCAAATCATCATTGCCATGTAGGTTGAATATGACTGGCGGAACCCATACTGCGTTATTATTTAGAATGTGGTGCTTATTCATAAAGCTTATCATCTGTTGAAGATTAAATCGTTCGAGAATCTTTGAAAAGTTAGGTAATACAGATACTGGTCTATAATTTGAACTAATTGTGCATCATCTTTTTTATAATGGGGTATAACCTTGGCAATCTTTAGGCTGTCAGGAACTTCTCCTGATGATATGAAAAAAAATAAAAATTGCTGTTGTGGTTTTGCTATTTCTGTGGCTAACTTTTTAAGAACAAAATTGCCAAGACCATCGGACCGGGACTTGTTTGATCAAATTTTGCAATTATTTAATTACTCAAGTTTCACCAATTGGTTTGGGTATCGGCCTCTTTTAAATATTCGGGAATAAACTTACCAGAATATGTATTTTTTCAGATAACTTGCGACCATATGTTGGAAAAGAAGTACATTAAACTCGGTGGCATCTCAGTGGGGTTTGTTACAAAGCTATTTTCCTCCTTTTGGAATTTTGTTTGGTGCTTCTACTTTTATTGCGACCACTAATTTATTTATAATATTCCAAGTCCTTTAATGTTACCTTTGTTGGTTTCGAACCTTTAAACATGTGGTCTCTTTTTGATTTCCGAATAAGGTTGTGTAATTTAGTTCCGCATATGTTTTAAACTTTTGGTTCGTTGTGGACTCGGGTTATTTATAAGTTCTTTGTAGAATTTATTTTGGTATTTATACTCTTTAACAAACCTTTTGGAATCCAGAGGTTTTTGGTTCTTTTTTTTTTCTGTGAAATACACATTGCTTGTATGGTATACATTCATCATAAATATCAGTAAAATTTTCAAGAATACTTCATAATCTTCATTGACGTTATTACCTTGCAATAAGCTTCCAACTCACGATTGTTAACCTTCGTTTAAGTTTGCTATATTACATCACTAAGCCCTTTATATATATATACCTGTGTGGTCGGTTTATTTCACACTTAAATTGTTGTCAGAATAGTTGGCAAATGTCACTTCCATCAGTGCAGAAAACGATTTTACCCCAATTACATTTTATAAGGTTTTGTAAGATGTTATCTATTATTGTCAGGCACTCTCATCGGTTATTCTAGTTGTTGTGAATTGATGGGAATCATGGTGAATGGAATAAATTAGAAATCTAAATACTCATGTGTTATGTCTATCGGTGTCATCCTTCAGTAAATCAATATTGAAGTCACACATTATAAGTTAATTTTGTCTCATTATTGATTTTTGAAATAACCGAACTGAAGTCACGGATAAAGTCGTCAATGGCCGTATGTGTTCTATAAAACCACACAAACAACAATATCTTTCTGTTACACATTTCTTTCTATATAAACTGATTCATAATTGGAATGGCTTCACATAAATAATGCGCAATTATATTTTAGCTGTCAGATATATTACAAAGATACAACCGCCCTTTTCCCGATCTTTACGGTTTGTATACTCATATGTAGCCAGGAACGATGAACTATTCAGGTGGTTTGTCTTTTAAGTGGGTTTCAGATAAACCAATTAATTGCTAAATTCATGGTTCAATGTTTCTATGAATTCTTTCAATTTTATCAAAATTTTACTTTATACAGATATTGACATTTAGATGGAGCAAGAAATCGTTTTCTTCTGAGTTTATACTGTTTAAATTGTTTTGGCAGTACGTATGAAACAGTGCTGTTTGTATAATAATATCTTCTGTATACATCTTTGAAAGTACTTTGAAAGTTACTGTGATATCGCAATGGGTTTTTTAAACACTTTTATCATATTGAAATAAGTTCATTCACATCAGTTTTAACTCATTTTGCAATAAATTGTCTCCATTATTGAGAAGATATTCACAATCAGTATTATAAACATTTACCATGTTTTCCCCGGGTAACACAATTTTCCATACCAGATAAATGAATATATGTCCATTTACACGTAGTTGTTTTTCAATTAATTGAATAGGTTTGGAGCAAAAAACTACAAAAAAGCACATTTGACCTGACATAATCAAAACACAAAAAAGACAAAAAAATTACCAAAACAAACCGAGTATGATAAAAAAGGTAGCTGAAAAACCAAAAATTTGGACTGCGGAAACAGAAAATTAAAAAATATTGCGGAAATGACCCCGACAGCCTGATCAAACAAAATAATTCACCGTTATAGCAGCAAACCTGCCCGCAAAAGCATTGATTAATTTGAGTTTATACACAGACGACAAAAAGTGATCAATGTGTTTTAAGCACTCTAGATGAATTCGTGTAGTATTTGGTATTCAATATGAATTTAATTGGTAAATTACCAGTTTTAATGTTTGGTATGGCAGTGATCCAACAAAGGTTAAAACGTAACTCAGGAAACGAAATAATCACCGAGTTTTAACACCATCAGTAAAAATCGTTTAATGATGGTTTCAATATGTGAAAATCGTAGTACCAAGATGAATGGGGATATGACAAAAAGTGCGAAAAAAAGCAAATTCTTGGCAGTTGATTTAATTCTTTTATGACGTACTATTTGAAAATGAGTCCGCATTTTAACCTTTTGTGTGATTGGATTGTTCAATATAATGGAAAAAGATTTCGTGTACATTCGAAAATGATTAGGTTTGGAATAAATACGAAGCTGGTTTCGAAGTACAACAAAAACAGACCTTCTTCTTCCTCGTCCTCTTCGAGCAGGTAAGCCTGATCGGTTTAGTATTAGGTTAGCATCAACAATGATCAAGTGAAGATTTAATTTTTTCAGACTTTTGTGTTTAAATCACTTAAGGATTATCCCTAATATCTCAAGATAATTCGCACCCCATGGAAGAAAGAGGATAAGAAGCGAACCACAACGACCCACTTGAGGTTTGAACGATCTATATGCCGCCCTATTATAATTGCAATTGTTATTCATATTCTCTCTCAAGTGGCCCTCTTCCGACGATAATCCTATTTCAAAAATTTCTGGCTCGAGAAAATTTTTCAGTTGTGTTGGGTTGTTTCGTCATTGCGAAACGATCCGGGTCATCGAGGATATCAGCGAATACTCAAACATTATGGCGGATTCCATGGAAACCGATAAACACGCGGGGGGTTCTTGGATTTGCTCGGGAACCCATGTGCAAATACGGGGACTACAGCTAGGGGTATCAATTCAGAATAATCAAGTTCTGGTCCCGATTGGGGTACAAAGTCAGTTGTGATTGTGACTGGTTCAATGATACAGATAGGACAAAATTAAACTAAAATATCAGCAAACTAACCATAAGTGTGTATATTTTCTTGCAGTAGTAAAAGTGTCATTTTTATTGTAGGTTGGCTATGTTAAAGTGTAATCTTTTCTTCATGTCTTGAGAGACAGGCCCAGCAAGGGGTACATCTCCTGCAAATTACCCTCAATCTTCAATCAATTTTATTGTTCTTAGAGAATCGGCCTACAGCAGAAAACTACGGGTATGATAAAACGATGTAATAATGCATTACAGTGAAAAATTCCTTGATACATAACTGTCATCTAACGGTGTAAAGAAATTGAGTGGCCCCCATGAAGAGTGTCCTAGCTACATAGCCCCCCAACATGTACGATAAACCGTGACCTTGTAGTCGAGACCATTTTGGGTACAGTGCTGAACAAACGATGCATAACGGCATCATGGCGACACAATAGACATGGGTTGTAGACACTCAGTCATACGCGGACACGGTAGTTTGACACCGGTAATAAGCTTATTGGACATAAAGTTATGTCGGATCTAAGCGCCAATACCGTTAAATGCGCGTCCACACTCCAAATTTAAGTCCGATACTAATACCGACAGAAATTAGATCCGATCAGTGCGTGTCCACACTGCCACTTTAATTCCGACTCAATACCGACTCAATTTCACACCGGTATAAGTGACTTAAGTCCGACCGTGTGGACACGACTAATAGCTGTTAATTGTACTGTGGTGTTTTCTACACGTGGCACTATTGTTAACAAATCGCAGACACCCTTTTGTGTCTCTTTCAATGTATGTCAATAATGGAAGCCACTGCAGATGGCATTTCTTTCATAGGTCATGCTCTTTGTAAGTAAAGTATGGACAATGTTCGTAACCAAGGATCCGGTCATTCAAATCGTGGATGTCCTTAGTTTCGAATACGCATTTATGTACGCTAAACACAATTGTGTTTGTACATACTTTACGCACTTATTATAATTGGTAAAAGAGAGTTTACTCAGGATTTGGCAACCTACATACATGTATGGCTTCCAACATAAGTGCAATAAATATCATCGTACTGAAATGTCCACTGTCTTTGTGCCATGTGACTACTTGGAAAGCCCATAATGAGTCACAGCAGCCTGGGTGGTCCCTAACTTTATTCACTTACTTATACAAAATTGGAACTTATTTTCATAATTGAAACATTTGCACTTACGAATTAAGTTGATAGTTCAGAGACACGCACTACAATGTTGGCTTTATTGTAATAATAATAGGGCGATTGTGATTACTTGCAGAAAAAATAAATACAATTCACGTAATCCATATTGTTGATTGATGAGTTACTTTGTAACAAAGTATACTCCTTTCAGTCCAAAACATAAGGAGAATAGACCAACAAAGCGCAATCGCCGCGGGATGTGGGAATTAATTAGTCAGACAGTCGTGTAGTTGGTACCCAGGCGCCCTCAAATTTGGAGGCACCTTGCTCGGAAAGATATACGACTTTTGAGTGTCAGATTCATTTACTACCATGTTTGGGATATATGAAAATTGCCTGTTGTAAAATCTGCAATTCTGGTCAGTTCCGGACTGGCTTGTTTTAGATAAAGGGTCAGTGCACATGATATTGTGTCAATTTTTAAGGGTTGTGGTAACAAATTCAGGATTATTGCTTATGTATCCTGTGAAAGGTGGACAAAGCGGTAATATAAAGTTTATAAAAGTGCTATATAACAGTACACACCACTTATTTTATGACTTTTTGTTATTTTATATCACTTTAAACATTTCTTAACAAGAGTCAAAGGTCAAACACGGTTCTTTTCCGGTACTGATTATTAAACATTACTAATATCGTACACAACTCATGTTTGACATGTCACTGTCCTAACATCTGAAAGTGGATGATGAATTTCGTTATTTTATTAGTTTAATTAAATCCTATTTGTTTGAGTTAAGGTCCCATGTTGTAAATATTTTCATAAGGAGCTGGTCATTAATTTAAGACCGGGGAGGAATGGAAGATTTCAACTTGTTTTCGTCGAAAAAAATTGCGTCCCCCCTTCGCTTCCGTTCAAAAATGTTAGCATTCCCCCTGATTTTATGAGATTTTTCCATTAAAAAGTTTACGTTCCACCTCCACTTGATTAAAATGTTTATAAGACTTCATATTCGCACCTCTTGCTTACAATTTTATTTCGTATTCCCCTAGCTCAAATCCTCCATTTCCCCCTGGCCTAAATAATGCCCCCTCCTAAAGTTCCCGCATTGCGGGTTACACGATTTTCGGCATTTACAGAACACCCGGAAAATATTTGTCCGATTTAGGCTCAATATGTGCAGAAGTTTCCTGTCTATGCAACTATAGGAGTCAGGAGGTGGGCGAGTAGCGTCCCCCGAAATAAAAAGGCAAAAAATTACCCCCAAAATGCTTAAAAATGACTGAAAATTACTCCTGACACATGAAAGGGTCCGAAAAAAAATCTGCACCCATTTTTAAAATTTGCCCCCTAAAAATTCAGTCCCAATCTGAAAAATCACCCTTAAAAACTCTGGCTACGATCCCGGTGAGAGTTGCTTGACCCATATTTACCATATTCCATCTGGTGGATTCAGAAGTGCTCAACCTTCTGACACCTACCTTCCCCAATCTGGACAATTCGTACACAGCACTATGTAAACTCTTTATTAAGATAGCAAAGAAGACCATCCCACGTGGCTGTCGCCGCAGTTATATCCCATCCTGGGATGAGGAATGTGATACACTTTACAATGAATTCTTGAATTCAGAACCCGGGAAGAAGCGACATCTAAGGCTTCAGATCTGACAAAATGCTTGGATAGGAAACGTCATGAGCCCTGGTAGGAGACGGTCCATGGAATTGACTTCATTCATTCTAGCAGGAAGGCCTGGAAGACCATAAACCGCCTCCCGCCAGAGTTTCCAAACCATCGAAATGATCTGTGTCTGCCAACTCAATTGCTGAGCAACTCCTCGCAAATGGTCGTTTCAAGGATATTGATAAGGATCGCACTCGCTCTGTTGAAAAAGAGATCACCAATCTTCGTCGAGCTCCTGGCGTGGTCGGGTCGCTTTCAACACCCTTCTCACTAGATTAGCTTACCTCTGCCATCAGCCAACTAAAGAGTGGAAAAGCCCAGGGGCCTGATAATATACCAGCGGAGTTCCTGATGCACTGTGGCCCACAATGTCTTGAATGGCTCTAGGAGTTCTACACATGTTGCCTTACCAACCAGTCCTTACCCACGATCTGGAGGAGCGCTACCATCATCGCACTCCCCAAACCAAACAAGCCTGTTGACAACCCCAAGAACTACCGCCCAATATCACTACTATGTGTTTCCTTCAAACTCCTTGATCCTGGCCCGGCTGTAGGCAGTTATCGAATCCCATCTGCCGAACAAGCAGGATTTCGCCGTGGCCAGAGCACTGTCCAACAGATTGTAAAACTCACAAATGATATTGAGGGTGTCCATCCCAGATCAAGCGTACACAAGGTATCCATCCAGCCTGGAGCCGTTTTGGAATTAGATGCAAGCTAGGAATTTGATACATGTACTCATACACGGGTAATGTCAGTGACTATATTGCTATGGTAACAACCTCCAGATCGAGGCTCAAGAGAAAATGGAAATGTTTAAATTGAAATATTTCTTTGATTTTCAGGAAACTACCTTCGTTTATAGCTGAAAAACTAATGAATTATAGTTGTTGAATGATGGTATTTCACGTAGCAATAGAAAGGACACTCTTACCATCCTAAGTTAAAAGTTATAAAGGGGTCCATAATGATATGGGGGCAATATTACGTACCCCTCTTTACCCTAACTGTCTAGCAACATGATCTTCTTCATATTGTGTCCAAACACATTGGTATTCAAATATGATCCAGCCAGAATGGGTACAAAAGTCTGGTGCTTCACTGAAGTGCGTGCATTGTTGCTCCAGCAGTGACCAGACCAAGAGATTTCCATTGTCTGTGGTGTTGTTTTGTTTTTTACTGTTCAACACCACAGGCTAGTGTCCTGATCGCCTTCAGGTACGTAGCCCCCACTTTCTGCAGGAAACATTAGATCGGCCAATTCTGGTTCTCAATCTCTGTTGAGGCATCGCCATTAGCCAAGAGGGCGTCAGATTCAGGTGGGAGATGCTCACAAGGTTCAATACCATCGATATTGCTTGGTTGATGGCAAGTCATTTCTTTCCACAAGGGGACTCTCTCAGCTCCTTAGAGACGTTTCAAGAGGTTGAACTTGCTGAAGAATCTCTCTCTGGATTTAAGGCGTTTAGCAGCAGGTATCTGTCCAGGCATAGGGTGTTTCACATGAGATACTTTGCAGCTACGCTATTGCATGTCGTACGCGTATCGAAGGATGTCTGGTGGGGCAATTCTGCCTAGGATGTATAAGGTGTCCGTTGTGTGGGACGGAGGCATCCGTAATAAGCCGGCAGGAGGCAGTTAATGCTGAATCACGTTCTTGGCATGGGTTGATCTTTCCAAACGGGCAAGCGTACTCTGCATCTGAGTAGCACGGGCAAGTGCCGTCGATCTTACGGTATGTGGCGAGCACCACATCTTGTGCCCGTGAGTTTGTTCAAGATGTATTTTGTGAAAGACTTTTACTCTTCGTATTCTCATGTGGGTCTTATACGAGAGAGAAAATATAGACAAGTGTTCGAATTCTGATAAATTACACCAACCTCCAAAATTCATACAGAAATATCACACGTTAAAATTGCCCCGTGGTTTGGGGTGAACCATTGCTGTGGCAACGAAGCCTGTTTTACGCAAGGTTACATCATTTTCTTATACGGTTAACTATCACCATTGTTACTCAATTATACGAACTTCTTTTCCATGTTGCTAATTAAAGTGGTACAAAAATACTCATAATGTGTGTTTAAAAAACAATAAATATGCAGAAGATTTGGATCGTTGTGGGCGCTAATTGCTATTCATAATTTTGCAAGCTAGCTATTCGCGTATGTTGTATTTCTTCTTGGGGGGGGGGAGGAGGTGGGGTTTATGGACAAACTTGCCTAAACGTGGTTAAATTTTTCTCAAGCCCCTATCCGTGCACTGATCCCTTCCAAATTATTACGGAATCATTGCAATCTGAAGTAATCCGGAATAGATCAACCTTTTGTACAGCAGTAAAGGAAAACAAAATAAAAATCTTAAATGCGTTATAAATTAATTAGGATTCAATAGACCCCCTCCCAACGTGTGTAACAGTAATTAAAAAAACACATATAAAATATTTCCTTTTTTCAATTTATTTACAAAAAATCCATTCGCCGAGACGTAAAGCAGATAAATCTCGAATAATTCAAAATTCTGTGAAGAATAAGCACCAGAGAATAAGAATAAGAATAAGAGATAATTCGATATTTGTCCTAATTTACTATTTCGCCGATTTGCCTATTTCCTGTGTGGGGTGGTGGATTGGGGCAAATTCCTTGAACCGTGGTAATTTTCTCCATACAACCATCCCGCTGCCACGACATCTCAAAGTTATTACGAATCATGGCAATATGAAGTAATCCAGCATAGACAAAACGTTTGTATCACAAGCTTTTGTTACAGCAAGTTAAAGGAAACAATATGAAAAACTTAAATGCGTTCTAATAGTAATTATGATTTCAATTAGACCCCCCACCGTGTGTAACATGTAAAATGTCTATTAAAACATATATGCGTATGGATAAATAAAACCAACACATTAAAGACACAATATTAATAGAAAAATCCATTCCACAGACGTAAAGCAGATAAATCTTGAATAATTCAAAATTTGTGAAGAATAAGCACCCCTATTTTGTAAGAGATAATTTCGATATTTGTGTAATTTCTTCCGCTATTTTTGTTTAAATTTATTTTGCATTTTTTTTCGCAAAGATAGACTCCATCATCATTATTCTTATATGGCCAACGTCTTAATCACTTATGACATATAATAAGTCGATTTTTTTTTTTTTTTTTTTTTTTGTTATCTGTTCTATGCACCCTTACCCCTAATACCGTTTTCTTAGCTACTTTTTCATTTTGTCCGTTTAATACGCTTCACGTTATAGCACCACCACATCACCGGACAAGAAAAGATAATTTACAACAGCACTTTTGGGGTGTGGTGTATCCAAAGATACGTACTAACCATATCTGAGGTCAAAATTCGTAAATCTTTCTGAGCCAGGTCCAACCTTTTCTAAGCGACTTTTTGACCAGTGGGTCCCAGTCTAGTGGTATTTAGCTTTCTGACTGTCCTTGTATTCTGTCACACGCATAGATTTTAGTTGAAAGGAGTTAATAGAAATTATACGCTGTTAAATTGGATCTAATATTCATCGTGCTCATATTTTTCCAGTCGTCATAAAGATTGTGATAATATTTTGTTAGGGAAATGTTTACAGTGATAAGACTCGTACAGAAGATAGCTGATTTAAAGTTGCTATGACAGACATTGTAAAGATAATGACCAAAAAGTACAAAATCAAAGAACTGCATTCTTAAAAGTTTTCAAGGAAAATAATCCTATATCGAAATGCCGAGTGACTTATGTGCAAGACTTTATTTTGCAATTAGTTATTTTACCCATGCATAAACATGGTTTAAAATTAACCATTATTCCCGCTGTAAT
The DNA here is from genome assembly GCA_023653785.1 of Ophioderma brevispina. Taxonomy (NCBI): domain Eukaryota; kingdom Metazoa; phylum Echinodermata; class Ophiuroidea; order Amphilepidida; family Ophiodermatidae; genus Ophioderma; species Ophioderma brevispina. The sequence goes on from JAMKCH010002046.1 coordinate 14,385, forward strand.
TCTTTTTGATAACACGGATGCTCATGCGAACTTGCACGGGAGGTAAATAGGTTAACTTTATGGGCGGTGCCAGATCATAGGAGGGGCGAAACATTACACGATTAACTCATACAAGAGTAATAACACCTAATTTATTGCTTAAACCCCTGTTTTTCCTGAATTTTGAAACTCGTGGGGGGGGGGGGGGGGGGGGGGGGGGGGGGGGGGGGGAGCACTGCTACCCCGCCCCTGGCGCCGCCGCCTCTGGATATCCGAATTGTTGAGATCAACCAGGTGCATTTATTGTATTCCTCGCATGCTTGAATGATCTGGACGGTAAACAAAAAACATTTTACATAATTTACCTTCCGTTAAAGCTCGTAAAAAAGCCCAATATGAAAATATGAACGAAGTTCGGTGTGCATAAGAAAGTTACTTATATCCTCGTAAAATTATTTTAATATTCCTGATTCCAAATAGACAGACTGTAGAATGCAATTAATTTTGGAAAGAGTAAAAAACATCAGTTATATCAACATGTTGATACAATTATTTATTGTCATCACGCTGGCAAGAAAGCATTTTGGAATAATTTTGTTGTGCATATTCATCGTGTATTCTAATAAGAAATATCGTGTATCTAGAAATACCTCCCAAACTAAAAAAAAAAAAAATGCAAGGTTACCCAATCACATTGCCGTAATTTATAATATATCGTCAGGCTGAAATCGTGTTTTGTGCGTCTCCGTTCCACTTTATTACTTAGCATAAAATGATATCGTTCTTCTGACGGATACAATTTTTTTCTGCAGCGGAAATTTGTACTTAATGAAAACTAAGCTTGGGACATATGAAAGATATATAATCTTCTAACATCGACCTGTCTTAAAAAAATCTCCGAATTCAGCTAACAGAGCAAATACCTTTTCGGGCATGACGATGTTTTTAAATGGATCTTCTGATAAGCAGATTTGGGAAGAACTTCCATCTGACTGTTCACGGGGCAATACAATATTTTTTCAAGACGCAACAGATGAAGATGTGGAGCCGTGGTTGTTCCATCAGGAAGATCGTCTTGCTGTACTAGCGATATTCCCCATCATCCTTACCTTTGGAATGACTACAAATGGTGTATTCCTTATCGTTCTCCTTCGCATCAAACAAATGCGTACAATAACCAACTACTATCTGGCACACCTAGCAAGCTCTGATCTTGTTTTCATCATTTCATGGGTAACGGAGACCATCTATGATCATGCATATTCTCCAGTTAAGCACTTATCTATAAAACACGTGAGGCATGTATTTTCGTTTCTTTCTTGCAACATGTGACACTCTATGCTTCGATCATGTTGGTAACGTTGGTAAGTTTCGAGAGATTTATGGCTATCTGCTATCCAGTTAAACATCGTCTAGTCAGCGGCATGCAGCGTACAAAGTGCTTCGTTGTGGCTGCTTGGATTTTGTCTACCATACTTGGAATTGTATCTGCTTCTGTGAGTGGTAAACTGATCAAGTATTGCATTCTTTGGCCTGAAAGGGACCCTTATCAGAAATTTCCATTAATCATACATCAATGTGAAGCTGTTCTGGTTTTCTTCAAGAGTTTTATTCCCGCTCTGAGATTTTATTATTTTCTCTTAGCAGTGTTCATTAACACTTTCATGTACAGTCAAATTATATTGAAATTAAGAAATCGCATTCAGCCTAGAGGCGAAGGCAACGACCAGCAACAACAACTTCGTGAATCCAGTCATCGAGTAGCAGCCATGTTGATTATCAACGGAATCGTGTTTTTCGTTTGCTTAGCACCTTATAATTTTGTTGAAGTCTATCTCTTGATGATTGAGTTAGCAGGTACAGCAGATCACACGAGTTGGAGTGAATCATTAACAGATGTTGGGTTATGGATGTGGTGCGTGAACAGCACTCTTAATCCAGTAATCTATGGTCTGACTAATCCAAGATACCGTAAGTCCTTCTGGAAGGTGATGGCCTGTCGCACTGAAGCTACGATAGATACGAGTGTTCAACAGAGAACGCAATCTGTCGGAGTTCAGTCAGGGGAGAGGTAGAGCGTTTTCTCGTAGAATTTCAACTTTGGATTGATATATCATGTTTACCCAAGCTCAATTTAGATAGCGTATTCTAGTAGCCTATTCTAGTATTTCAAAATCATCAATGGTTACAGAGACTATTGAAATTACTGAAGATAAACAGTTGTATTGGTCATATTGTGCAACAAAAATGATAAACTTAGTTCACCTTCACACTTCAAAAACGCAATATAGGCCTCCTCGACTAACCGGCTCTGTATATCTATGAATATGAAAGGCACCGACCAACAAAGGAACCGACCAGCAACAGCATTTTCATGAATGCAGTCATTGACTAGCAGCGATGTTGATTATCACCGGAATCGGTTTCCACTTTGCTTAGCACCTCATTGTTTTGAAGTCTATATAAAAAAGGACGAATGATTCAAGGAATGCAAAACAATGATTTGGGGTAAAGGACATAACTTGGAAGAAAATCGCCAAAATGCCGGCATTTTGTTTTATACGCACGTATTCCTTGACATTCAAAACATAACATTTTAATTTGATGATTTTCACCCTGAAGCAAAAGTATTGTAATGCAAATGGTGCGCCCGCAGGCGGAGTGCCCATCTCTCTGTCATTGGCGTTTGGGCCAGACTCCCTTATATAAGTTCGCCACTCCTCCCGCACAGCGAGTCTGTTTTGCATTCCCAGCATATGCTGGTACCCATTTATACTCCTGGGTGGAGAGAGGCAAGCGAGGTAAAGTGCCTTGCCCAAGTGCACACACATTGGCGACAGCGGGGCTCGAACTCACAACCTTATGCTTATGAGGCAGCGCTGATCCACTGCACCACATGTATTGTAAAGTATTGTAACATGCAGAAAAAAGATTTAATAATCACAAAATGTTTTCAAATTGTAATATCGGTTCTTAACCACGTATGGCGCACTGAATGCCAAAGTTGTATTTTTGAAACAGAAGTTATTCCCCAGAATCCTAGAGTGCGAAAAATATTTTGATTTGATTGCCATGTTCCCTAAATATGGCTGATTAAAAGAGCTGGCGATAGATAGTTTGCTGATTGCACCTCAGAAGGAATACAGACACAAGAACACCACAAATGTGTGGACCGGAAATGAGATAACGTCAATGGAAAATGAGAGCATCTCGATGGACTCAGGAATTGAATGGCAAGAAAACGATCACGTGGTAACTTGAAAAGAACTTTTTATTCATACCGTTGACATTATACTGTTTGTAGTGGAATGTGAATAAGTTTTCAGACATGATTTGCGCAAAACATTTATTATTTATCATTCATTGATTTATCATTCAAATTGTAATGCGGATGTCTCAAACTTTTCCGCTTTTTAAAGACCACTGTTTTCATTGACGTATCTCATTTCTGGTCCACACAAGCACTGCACTTTTCTCCCGTAAACATTTAGAGTAAATCCTAACAAACCCGTACAATTCATTTAGCGGGTATTTGGGAGTAATTTGTGTCGTTTCTGTGGCTGTATTCCTTCCGGGGTGCTATCGGCAAGTTATCGATCTCCAGCTCTTTTAATCCGGCATATTTAGGGAACGTGGTATTCAAATCAAAATGTTTTTCGCACTCCAGGATTCTGGGGAATAACATTTGTTTGAAAAACACAACTCTTGACATCAATCGTCTGTGTGTTTAAGAACCGCTGGTACACTCTGAAATCTGAAATGATTTTTTTCTGCATGTTTCAATACTTTTGTACAGTGTGTGTACTTCTTCAAGGGGAGCTCATCTTCTATTTAAATTCAAACTGAATCGTAATTTATCGGAATTTGTAAGTATTAATACTGACGGTATACACCGTGCTATTTACACATACGAACATAATTATTTCATTTTGATTTTTCTACCGTAATAATTTCATGTACATTTAGTTGCCAATTTATAATATTGGGTTATATGTAACATATTTCATGTGGTATAAGCACATTTACATGTTCTTTTCGTTCTTAGAGTGGTAAAATTGTATTTTCATTGATATGCTGTGCTTATGCTATTATTGTATTCTCAATAGCTAATATGAATATCCGTCAATTCAAAGTTGCAAATTGGGGAAATAATAAAAAAAACACATTAATATCGATGAGAGAAATGTTTAAGCGCAAATCATCATGTACTCTTGAAATCTTTCAAATGTCATTTTTTAATTTTTTTTTTCAGAGTTCATGTGTGAATAAAAACTGAGCTACTAGTTAAGAAATACATTGCAAAACATCTTTGCACAAAAAGTCAATATCCATTCGATAAACTTTAAATAGCGCCGACAGAAAATCAAATAAAGTTCTTTTACTGCGAATGAATTAAATCAATGCTATCATTTTTTTTTATAATAAGCGCGTTTCTTGGTCAATATTTGCTTGCAAATTGTTAAGATTTCTGAGTAGGAGTTTAAAAATGTAACCTAACAGTATAACCGGTGTAAACACTGTAGAAACATAATGAGGTTCATGTGTCGAAGACCCAGTTTATATGAAAATACCAATCATATGAGATATGGACAACAAATAAGATGAAAATCAATCAAACATTCAAAATGTTATCAAAATTTCATGATCATAATTCAAAACCAGGACGAGAAATGAGTCCCAAATTACTGCAAGTCTGTATTCCAATGTGACCTTCAAAACCTCTTAACTGAATTGAACCATTATGGATCTAACAATTTCCACAATATTGTGGTAGTATTAAGTGATTGTATGATACAAGAGTTGTATGAAACAACAATGCAGTGTGACTTTCGCTCCATTACTCATAGCAGGGGACTGTAGTGAAAGAGTGTGCGCATCTGGATAAAATTGTGAATTTTTACACACAATAGGCATTGATAACCCATAAAATTGATGGAAACAGTTGCCATCTCCCCGTAATGGGCGCCAGCTTGGGCTTCAAAGTTATACAGGGGTCAACATTTTAAAATGCTTCAATCATGTTGAAAAGCATTTGGTAAAAACGGTTCTAACTTCTGATCTAAAGTTGTTCACTTACTTGTGGACATTTCGGCAACCACTGTTGCCTTTCTCAACACTTAGATGTGAGAAACGTCCACAATTAAGTGAACAGCTTTGGATCAGAAGTTAGAACCGTTTTTACAAATTATATCTACCGATCCTGATGAATCGGTAGATATAATTTATTCAATAATCTATTCAATACTATGTTGAAAAGCACATGACACGCTTTCTCAGATTTCAAGGATTCTGAAAGGTATAGTTTACACTATATATGGCTTAGCGTTTATGGAGTTATGGGGTAAAAACTGTAAAATGATGAAAATAAGTCAATTTTAGTGTGTACATGGGTCAAAAGCTAAAATTTGATTTGATTCAAGTAAGATGTGGTGCATAATGTTTCCGTAGCGTAAAAGATTGAAGTGAGGAATAGTTAACCTTATCTGTTATGTTTAGTTATCACGTTTTCTAACACAATATGACACAGGTCAATAGAATCCAATAGCTGCCAATAGCTGCTGGCTTATTCGCCATTTTAGTTAATAATCAAACACGTAAGATTTCATTGTATGAGCTGAACCAACAATTTAAATTAACCTTGACCATATATTTCATCATTTGTCCGAAAAGAAAACAAAGATGAACAAAAATCATGATAAAAAGTTGTTTGGCAGACTGTGACATAACATCTTCGTGCAGAAACAAAACCAGTAACTTACCGCGTAACCCCATTTCTATTCAATTTATAAATGATGAAATATACAGTAAAAATTCTTGAACTCACAGTAGAACCTTAAAGTTTATTTTAATCGCGATCACGCGAACGAGCCTAGCTCATTCTAAACTGGGCGGTGATAACACCTGAAATCTTCAAACTGCTTGGACAGTAACAATGGCTCTGCAGTTCCAAATAAAAAAGGGAATCTGAAGTGCTTTGTCCGCTACACACCGGGTGGATTTATTTATCAATAACGCCATTATTTGCTTGAGTCAATGTATTATAGTGTATGTCCCTATGTCACTTATCAGATAAGAAATTGAAATGGCATTTTATTAATTTTGATGAAAATCGAATGACATACCCAATAAATGTTAATTATATTATTTATTTAGTATTTGTAATGGAAAAATGGCTTACTTCGGCGAAGTATGAAGTCAAAATTAACAATATTTCCTTCGACCCCATGGCAAATACGTTGTGTATACAGGCCCGTACGCGGTGTGGGGGGGGGGGGGGGGCAACTTCCTCAAAAGGGGAAAAGGCCACTTTTGCCGATTGTTTTGATACCCAAGTTCCAAAATGAGAGAAAATATGATGAAAGTCCACTGTTTTGGTGCTACCTTACAAACGTCCAAAAAAGGACCATTTTTTATAGGGGTTAGGTCCATTTTTCCAAACAAAAGTCCACTTTTTTTAAGATCCGCACCCCCCCGTAACAAAATCCTGCGTACGGCCCTGGTGTATAATATATCCAATTACGTTCAATATAGGCTACAAGCATGATGTGTGAGCCGCATATAATCAAGCTTTAAACATTCCATCTGGATTTTTTAATATAGAAAATAAAACGTCACACTACGTAATTGTAATTGACATTTTTGGTATAAGTATCATTTGCTCATATGTTTTTTCAGTAATACATGTATAGCACAGAACATGTTTACATTATTACAATGTTTTCACACAAGATAAATAGCGTTTCAAAAATGAAAAGCTGTTATCAATGGCCAAGTCTACGCAGTAAGTCTACAGAGGGAATTTAATAGACATTGTAATTGATTTTGCATAAATGGGAACTGATATAAGCTTTCCCGTCAGCAAGCGCGTCTCGGATTTACTGCCGTAATTAAAAAAGCTTTTTATACAAAAAAATGATAATTAGGTTAAATATATGTCATGTCAGTTAAATGAAATCAAATTGAAAATGTTACCAATTTACTACCGTTCGAGATAATTAAATATTTTCACCCACATATTAGCAAAGTTTCTAAGGGTTCTTTCTTTTTTCTAAATAAAGAAGCTTTTTATACAAAAAAGTTGATAATTATGTTAAATCTGTCAATTAAATGAGATTATATTGAAAAGGCTAAATTGTCCACGAGTTTATAAACCACAGGAAGCGACTGCCTGTTGACGCTCGTAAAGGGGACAGTTGAAACGCTCGTGTCACTGAGTTAGATGGAGACTAAAACTCCACAGATGATACATGCTGAAATAAATACGAAGTAATTTATATCATCTCTACCAAACCAATACGGTATTGGGAGCACGTGTGGTCCAGTGGAAAAGCGCAGGACTCGTGATCATTAGGTCGTTAAAATTAAAATCGTGAGTTCGAGCCCCGCTGTAGTCAACGTGTTTGTGTCCCTTGGAAAGATACTTATTCTCAATTGTGCCGTCAACCCAAGTCAAAGTCAAGTCAAAGTCAAAAGTCATTATTACAATCTAAGTGCTGAAAGGCATGTCATTGAGCAGCCACCTTGATGAAGCAACATGATAGTGACGATTTCCTGAAAGCGTAGTAATAATAATTGGCAATAGAGGTTGGAGACTGTTTCGGTGATTAAGCGCTATATAAAATGATTATAATTATTCAAAAGTATTATACTCTTATTTTGCCGATATGCACCTTGTACCAAAACAAGGTGAAATGCATAGTGTTTCCAATATACGTTTGGTGATGGCTGTAATACAACAACAATCTATACGTAGATGACTAAGCACGACTAAGCACGACAGTGAAAAAGTGTGGTCCTACAAGCAAGAAATAGAGAATTGCTAATTTTGATAGACATGCTATCTTGAGAAAGGTCTATCGCTTTTATCAAAGGCGCGGGTTTCCAGTACTTGACAAATAATTAGTTAAAATTCGTCGTGATCTGCATTTTACTGATGGAAGAACGACCTTGCGGAAATTCTTAATTGCTGCTGCACGTAAATAGACGCTCACAGTCAAACAATGGAATTTGTTCTAACTTTCTCTATAAACCTTTGGGCAACGTTAACTTCTTGAGTAAAAACAAAATCAAAATCGACTTTGCTGACATGGAAACGATTAGAAAAATTAAAATGCCAATAACTACAACTTTTGTATGTCGCAAAAAAAATTAATTGCACGGCATCCTCATTGGAAATGCGGAAAATACACACTAAAAACGCCAAGTCAACTATGCACCGACTAAAAAAATGGGGTCAAAATTATGACCACAAAAATGCTCATATTTACACGTTTTTTACCACAAAAGTGGTCAACATTTTAACCCCATTTTTAGTCGGTGCATAGTTGACTCAAAATGGGATCAAAATGACCCCGTTGTTGAAAATATTTTTAGGGTGTAATTTCACATAACGTACTTATCATTTGGCAACATCTTTTAATGCATCTTTGTTAAGTACCCTTCTGATCTGTACAAAGCATTTTTTGTTTTTGCAAAAATGCAGAATTTGGTCACAAAGCACTCTAAAAAAAACAAATTGCTAGTTGTAATGTTCAATATTTTCAACTGGATAAGACAATTTTGACCTCTACATTTTCGAATCGTATGATTAAAGTTTAGGTCCTTGTATAGTTTAAGCGCAGTGTTGCCAGAAAATCGAGCACTTTGAACCTAAGACTTACAAAGTAAGTCTTAAGCATATTATTCAATCATCTTTATTAAAAACATCAAACAACATAAAGAATGCACATAAACACCAAGACAACCATGGCCTTTACTGACCAATGGGCAAGGGTGGGGACGATACAACAACAAGCAAAATAATTATTATTTAAAATACAATGCGAAAATATATGATATAAAAATTAGAAAATACACCTAATTGCACTGGAATAGTGACCAGCACTGAACACATTTTCTTAAATCTTAATAGAATATTTTTAATGGATTAAAAATCACTGACATAATCAAAAATTCACAGCAATAAAGTTATCCTTTGAGTTAACAACCTTACGGGAAAATCAGCAAAGAAATAGAAAACAGTAGTACACATACATTAGACGAAGACAGTCTCCATAAGGTTGTAAATTGCAAAGTCTTGCGGTGGTCATGTCACCCCAACCTGCTGGTGCACGCTGTGATATAACCAAAAGCATGTATCATAAATCCAATTATAAAGAAACAGAATCTTGATCCAAACAATTTTAAGAACTTTCGTCCTGTGGCCAATATCCCATTCCTGTCAAAATTATTGTAGAAACATGTTTTCAACTGCATTCATACACACATGGAAAAATACAATCTTGGTGAGGAATTGCAATCTGCATACCGGCCATTACATAGTACCGAGACCACACTGTTGCATGTCAAAGATTACATCATGACCATTCTTCACAATCAGAAAGGTGTGTTCCTGGTACTACTTGACCTCTCCGCCGCATTTGACACGGTGGAGCACAATGTCCTGATTAATAGAATGGCAAATGAGATCGGCCTTACAGGAACTGCACTCAAGTGGTATACCTCATATTTTTCTGACAGAACAACCAGGGTATGCATTGATGGCGTTTTTTCTGAACCTCACGTTATGAACTATGGACTACCACAGGGATCTATAGTCGGACCTGGCTCATTCAAGATATACAAAAATCTATTAAGTCGTTTTATCAGGAAACATCATATCTTATACCATACCGTATGTATGCAGATGACATTCAACTGGTCCTCAAATTCAATCCCTCTGATTATGACTCCATACAGTGTGCTTTATCCTTTCTGCTTGCATTACTGAAATTTAACTGTGGATGATTGCTAATATGCTAAAATTGAACGATTGAAAAACAGAATTCTTTTTCGCCATTTCATCTTTTAACAAGCACAAAATGCTTTCTGTTCACTTAAAAATTGGTTCTGAACTTATTACAACATTTGATAATGTTCGCAATGTTGGCGTAGTATTTGACAGTCAAATGTCAATGTCTGCGCACATAACTGGACTTTGCAAGACTCTAACTTTTCAACTTCGCAAGATATCACGTATACGTCGTTTTCTTGACACTGACACTTGCCATCATGTTATCAGATCTTTAGTGCTTTCACGTCTAGACTATGGAAATGTTCTCCTTCTAGGTTTCAACAAAACTGATTTGGACAAGCTTCAACGCTTGCAGAACTGGGCAGCCAAACTTATATTTTGCGCAAACAAACGGGATCATGTCACATCATTCCTAAAAGGAACGGATCCAATTTAAAGTCATTATTCTTGTTTTCAAATACCTCAATAACCTGGGCCCATTATACCTTGCAGCCATGTTATGTTATCACGGTACTCTCCTGTACGTGCTGGTCTTCGCTCATCAACCGACTCTACCCGGCTTAGTGAACACAAAATATGCCACAGAACTCTTCATTTTACTGCAAACAAATCATTTTATTTCATGGGACCAAAACTGTGGAACACACTCCATTCTCCACTCCAATCTGCCGATACTGTCAACATATTTAAGAAGCACATGAAATCTCATCTTTTTCCTTATTAAGTTGTATGCTCTTTGGTATCTTCATTACAAACAGCCGTGATCTTGATGGAATGGTCGCGGTCTAGTGGTTAGAGGCGTATGTCTAATACGCTGAAGTTCACATGGGTTATTTTCAGGATTTGCCTTCGCCGGCCTCTCCGGGTAAAGATAAAAATTCATACATATTGACCAATGATACACACAATATAATACTAAGGTGTGCTAGGACTAGGACAATCAATGGGTTTGTAGAAAAAGGTTTCTCTTAAAGAGACACTGGCACATTGGAAAATAGTGCGCCCTCAAGATTTTTCAAAACCGATATTTTTGCATGGGTGTAAAGCTTTTATATACCCCTCATCTGAAACGATTAAGACCAAATCAGCACCCTTATGGGTAAACAGAATGACTTTATAATGAAATGACTCCGGCGACTGTTATTCAGCAGACGTCGGAAATGGCGTTTAACACAATAGCTCCCACTGGGTGCGAGTCAACCCTTAAGGTCATATGATCTTAATGATTTCTCCAACAAGTCATTAGGGCCTGTTACCACTCGTAATCGATATCCTAATGTTTTATATACCTAAACGCAATCCAGCTTTGTTGTATATGCTATTATATAAATTGGTAGTAATTTGTATTCATTAGTACAAATTGCATATCTGTTTTTGCTTCACGCTATTCTTCCAATGGCCTTGACAATCTTTTGCAAACAAATTGAAGAAATTTCATATTTGTGAAAATTTGCCAGTGCCGCTTTAAGAGAGGCCATTACAAATAACTCTATAAATACCAAGTAACAAACTAAGATTATACTGAACACAAAAACATCGATCCTAATATAAAACTTAAGTAGGTAAATTGGTATGTAGAGTATAACCCAACTATAAACAATAAATACAAATGTGGACCGTGATGATTCATGTGACAGAAAGTAATTACGATCAGACAGGTACGTAACACAAAATGGAACTACACATAATAATAAATAACATACAAAAGTTTCAATGCGCTGTACTTGTAACTTAAATACCACGTAAGTATATACAATGTGCTAAGGTATTAAAATTAACTCAATCAATAAATCAATCAATAAAAAAACAAGACAAAGTATGAACCACTCATTGAGGAACATTTACAGCAAGGAAAAAATATAACAGCGGAACGGAGAAATTTCACATTAAATAAGTGAGTTTTCAGTTTTGATTTGAACTCTGGCAAGGGCATGGCGCTACGAAGTGAAAGTGGCAGTCGGTTTCACAAGTATGCATGGCGCTGCTACAGCAAAACATATGTCATCGTAATACATTGTTTTTTGTCCGTGGTCCGGGTTGAAGCAGATGATGTGAACAAAATCTGAGCGAAATAGATGGTATATTCAAGTAGGTTTTGGAAGATGTTAGTCACAAAATTGATCATTAACAGTTTGGTAATGTGAAAGGTGTATCCACCTCACATTATGTAGTTAGCATGCTCCATTTTCTTCATCAGGGAGCTAACAAGACCAATAACGTTAGCACAGTGGTGCTCACGGATTTCTGGAAAGTATTTGATATGATCGATCATGCTATACTTGTGGAGAAATTTATTATCCATTTGGGAGTCCGTGAGTCCATTGTGCTATGGTTGTCTGACTTTGTGAACAATATACAACAACGTGTACGTTACAACCAGGTTCTTTCTGACTATAAAACTCTTAATGGTGGCCTCCCACAGGGAGGCCCAAAACTTGGCCCAATTGGCTTCCAGTTAATCATTAATGATGCTATATCTAGTAGTGGGCCAAAGACCAAGTGTTGGAAGTACGTCGATGATTTAACAATAGCTGAAAATTGTATTCATTCCAATACTAGCCAACTTCAAGAGGTTTTAGATGCATTCAGTGAATGGTCAGCCAATAATAATCTGAAACTAAATCCCTCCAAATGTCAAGCCTTGCAGGTTTATTTTAAGACGAATGCTCCAGTTCAGGCTGATATAAAAATGAATGGTGTCCCCCCTGAATATTGTTTCTGAAGCAAAAAACTTAGGTATTTGGATGCAGGACAACCTCAAATGGGATAGAAACATTTCTGAAATTGTATCTAAAACCAATCGTCGGTTGTATATGCTAAGGACTTTAAAACGATTTGGTTTTAATATTCAAGAATTATGTTCAGTCTACAAAGGGTATGTTAGACCATTATAAGAATATGCAGATGTAGTTTGGCATTCCTCACTCACACAAACACAAGATCTTCTTCTTCTTCTTCTTGCGTATGAGGCAGCAGCTAAATATGTTGTAAGCGTTGGAGCCAACTCACTGTTGATTGGTTGGGGTTTGAGAAATCTGTGTCCACCGGTGGACCAAAGGTAGGGCACTCATTGAGAATGTGATCCGCAGTCTGTGATGGAGAACTACATTGGCAGGATGGCGATGGCCGCAGCCCCCATCGGTGCATATTGCTATTGAAGCGACCGACTCCTGTGCGAATTCGGTTTAAGGTGACCCATTCCTTGCGTGGGAGATTGCTGCCAGGTGATAGTTCTGTCTTAGGTGTAATAGAGAGTTGATCTGGTCTTGGGGTATCTAGCCAAGCAGTATTCTATGTCTGTAAGGGGAACTGGAGAGTTTAGCAGCGTGTAGGCAGAAAGGTCGGCGAGAGCGCAGTCTCTGTCTACCGAGTTGGTGTGATTCTTTGACAGTGTTATGCAGCAGGTGCTTGTTGTCCAGCAGGGCCTTGTTCACTAGTTTATGTGTGTGGTGTTCTCTCCGAAGTACTGCGGGTGCAATGCCTGAAAGCACTGGTAGAAATTCAGATGGAGTAGGACGGAGGCAGCCAGTGATGGTTCTCAAGGTCTCGTTGAGTACTTGTCCAGCTTTGTGTGAGAGCTGTTGCACCATGCTGGGGCGGCATATTCAGCAGTGCTGTAGACCAGAGCCAAGGCAGTGGTGAGTAGGGTCGTTGGGCTGGCACCCCATGAAGATCCAGCAAGTCGGCACAGGAGGTTATTCCTCGAAGATACCTTGGCGCATACGGACTCGAGGTGCTGCCGGTAAGTAAGCTGCCGGTCAAGCTTCACTCCCAGGTAGGTTGGTGTAGGATAGTATGGCAGAGGCGCTCCTTTGAGGTTGATTTGAAGCTGGCGATGAGCCTCTTTGGTGTTGAGGTGGAAGGCAGTAGCGGTGGTCTTGGCTTCGCTCAGCTTCAGTCCTCCAGGTCTTGAGATATGCTGCAGTAGGCCATGTCTGTAGTAAGTGTGCTAATTCTACTTCTGTCCTGCTGCTGTCCGAGTGGAGGAGGGCAAGATCGGTCCGGTCCGGCGTACCATATTTTCCTAGTTTGTTGTTTGAGGTAAATCGGCTGATATACAATTGAAACAGCAGGACCAGTACGATCCTTGTTGTACTCCGTTTCTCAGACGTTGCAGAACAACCATTCTGCCCATCACTTGGTTTGAAAATAAGCTACGGTTTGCAAGCATGTTACATATGAATTGTACATGGTGATGATCCGGGATGGTCCTAAGAAGCTTGAGTGTCAGGCCGTGGGTGCCACAACACGGTGTCGTATGCTCAGTAAGGTCCACACCAAGATGCGCCTGCCTTACGGCGCTTTCAAAGCTTTCCACATAATCATTTGTGACTTTTACAATCTGATGGACAGTTCTCCGCCACGGCGAAATCCTGCTTTCGTCAGTGCAGATGGGGGGGGGGGGGGGATGCGTACGACGGGCTTCACCGGGCCAGGATCATCCTCTCAGGAGTTTGAAGGGACACACAGTAGTGATATTGGGCGGTAGGTTTTTTTCTCTTAGGGTTGTCGACAGGCTGTTTGGTTTGGGGGAGTGCGATGATAGTACTCTCCTCCAGATCTTGGGTCGGACTGGTTGTAGGCAAAATGTGTAGATCTCCTGGAGCCAATCTAGACAATCGTGGGCCGCATTGCATCAGGACTCTGCTGGTATGTTTCAGGCCCTGGGCCTTTCCACTATTTTAGTTTGGCTGATAGCAAGGTAAGCTCACTATGAGAAGGATGTTGAAAGCGCCGAGGGAACTCGACGAAGTTTGGTGATCTCTTTTTTGGCAGAGCGCGTGTGAATCTATCAATTTCGTGAAAGACCATTTTTGGCAGGAGTTGCTCAGCAATTGAGTTGGCAGTCACTGGATATTTCGATGGTTTGGAATTTCTGCCGGTGAGGCGGTTTATCGTCTTCCAGGCCTTCCTGCTGAGTGTGTGAAGTCGGTTCCTTGGACCGTCTCCTCCCAGCGATCACGACGTTTCCTGTCCAAGCAGTTTGTCAGTTCTGAAGCCTTGGATGAAGCTTCTTTCCCGGGTTCATGATTCAGGAAATCATTGTAAAGAGTGTCAAATTCTCATCCCAAGATTGGATATAACTGCGACGGCAGGCCACGTGGGATGGTCTTTCTTTGCTATATGAATAAAGATTTGACACAGTGCTGTAAGAATTGTCCAGGTTTGTAGAAGGTTGGGTGTCGGGAGGTTGGGTACTTCTGAATCCACACAGGTTCTTGAACTTGTCCCAGTCCGCCTTTGCGGGAAGTTTCTCACTGACTTTTTTGGTACAGGCTTAGCAAGGCTCTCCTGAGAGATCATTGATGGTCTGTGTGGGGACTTCGGAAAGCGGTCGAGACCAGTACGGTGATGGAGGTGGTGTCCATGTTTGCAAAAGCAAGTTCATGTTTGTAGACGTATTCCACCTTCAGTTGAAAGTTTCCTGGTTGCTTGGGGTCGTGTAGAATTTGTACCCCTGATTTTGAGGCCCATGCTCTATAGGGTAGCTCCATCAGGGGTTGGTTGTCCTGTAACCCCAGGTAATGCTAATGGCTATTACCGTCGCCAGTGTAATCAGGGTGCACACCACAAGTTATAGGAGTCTGCTTGGAGCCGAAATGGTTGTGCTTGTAGACATTGGTGACCAATGAACACCTGCAATTTGGGTGGTTGCCCATTCCAGGGTTGTGTCTGCTGGAGATGTTCAATTTCTTTCCATTGGAATGAGTTACTAGCTAAGGTGGCAATCCCGTGGACTGCGCTCTCGGTGTGTGCATCTAAGGTGTGCCGCCCCAGATGTTCCTATGGAACTGTCAGTATCGTGTGTCTCTTGGAGGAGAATTGCAGTGACTTTATGCGTGTGTGTGAGGTGTATCGATAGTGTTTATCTTTGCCCTAGTGAGACCTTCCCGTTTAGTTGGAGCGACTGAGATGCCACTGAACCTGACTCTGTTTGATGCCTGCCCTAAATAAGGGCACGTGTGCCAAACTGGCCATCAGAATAGTGTCCTCTGGCGGGGCAATGATTAAAATACAGTGAGATAAAAAAAGACAACAGTGAATTAAAAAGAACAGTGAATTCAAAAGGACAACATATGTTAACGTAGCCTCATTTGATTATCATTCGCCTAAAGATCATTACCGGGTTTTCAGCCACGAGAGGTTTGATATCTTGAACCCCCCATCATACTTTGGAGCAGCTGCAAAAAAGAGCTTGCAAAATATAGTCCTTGGGCCAGATAGGTTGGTCGTACCATCAGGAGTGGCAAAGCGAGTGTGGTAACAACTTACTCAGAAACTTCATCTATAAATAATTTTACATAATGACATTCCAAAGTAAGTACCTTAGCCGCTAATTTGCATAAACAAATGGGCCCCGCCGCCATTGAAATTGCTCCATAACTAGTTTTGGCCATATGTTGTCTTTTAGAAGGCATTCTTTTAGTGGAGTAAATGCTAACATGAGGTGTTTGACAATGGACAAACCACCAGAACCAATCCTATATTTTAAATTTTAATTTAAATCTGCATTAAATCAAAATGGACGCCATTTCAATAATGTGAGCCTAAATTGACTTTAACAGTCAATGTTCAAGGTATCGCTGGATGAACAATCACTTTTAAAGTTTGCAATTACACTCTTGTACTAATGTACTATAAGCTGTCCTTTATACAAAGAAAAACTTTCGATGTGAACTCCTAAGCATGCCTAATTGGCATAAAGAAATGGCGCCTTTGAATTTTCTCCTAATAATTTTCCGGCCATATCCTGTCTTGTCGAAGAAATTCTTTTTAGTGAAAATATGCTAACACATGGTGTTTGATAATGCAACCACCAGACTCAAATCCATGCATTTTAATTAACCTTAGTTTGCAGAAATTCCAAAATGGCCGCCATTTTCCGTAAATTTTGAGCATATTTGATCTTAATAAGAAGTTGTCAAGTATCACATGGATGAATCTTACCTTAATTTACAATACACTATACACTATTATTATAATCGTGTGTGTGGTGTAAGCAAGACTTCAAGGGGACACTTGAGCCATGCTAATTTGCAATAAACAAATTGGCGCCATTGGATTGCGCCTTAACTAGTTGCGGCCATATACTGCTCATAGATGAAATATTTTAGGTACAAACTCCCACAAACTGCTAATGAGATTTGATTAAAACAACCCCCCAACCAAAAAATGAATTCATAGCCATCCCTTTTATAAATCTAATTTGTGCATATCCCAAATGTCGCCATTTTGGCCAATTAGCAATTCTGTACTTGCGTTGCTTTTTGAATTGTAACCCTTTGAATCATTGGCGTTTAAGTGTTTAATGTATTCACTCGGAATAAATGTGTCTTATCTATCAAGTTTTTAAGGCACCTATTTTGCATATAGAATATTTGAGGATCCAATCCTGTACTACACAATGTGTTTCATCGTGTATTTCAATCAATTAGCGCATATATGCGGAATTTTGGTCATAAATAACATTTATTTTTACTATACGCATTATACATAACTACTCACCAATTCACAAAGTTCGCATTACAAGTATTTGCCAACCTAGTCCTCTGTATTTTGCCTCCTTTAATAGTCTGTCTCTTCCTTGTCCCCATAATCATCAGAACTGTCCAATGTAATGACCTCACCTTTCATGGTTTCACATGTCGATACCTTGGGCACAACTCTGGTTACAGGCATCCATTAGCCATACTACACATTCTGGCACTTGCACACTCTTGGCAATTTATTGCAGGGTAAAATTTCTAAAAACAACTTCTGCATTAGGTTTAATCATTCATCCACCCACTTGTCATCAAATTAACCATCCTGAACGTAACATCATCCATACCATGGGGCTTGAAGTGTCGGGAGAGGCTTCTACGTCACCATATAGTTTTGCCCCATCTGCATGAAGGGTTAGGCAGTCCTCCACATGCAGAACTACAAGCAGGCAGATTCAATTTTGGCTTTCTCTTTGCTCTAAACAATTCGTACCGCAAGTTCTTTCCATCTTTGATGGGTGATCTAGCTACATACTAACATCATGAACTCTTTGAAGTTTTGCAAAGAAGTTCATCAGCCCATTCAAGCAAACCCTGAGAGAGAGAAGAGAAGAGAGAGAGAAAGCGAGAGAGGGAGAGAGAGAGAGAAGAGAGAATACACATAGAGGGACGGAGAGGGAGAGA
Source organism: Ophioderma brevispina (assembly GCA_023653785.1). Classification (NCBI taxonomy): domain Eukaryota; kingdom Metazoa; phylum Echinodermata; class Ophiuroidea; order Amphilepidida; family Ophiodermatidae; genus Ophioderma; species Ophioderma brevispina. The sequence continues at coordinate 32,325 of JAMKCH010002046.1, forward strand.
GAGAAAAAGGAGATAGATGTCACTTGTGGAGATTTGTGCATTTGGCCTTGAGGCAAGTACTCAGCTCTAAAAAAGCCCCCGAAGCTCGCAAGAGAGACGACACACCCTTTTTCTGCACACCATACTGCACCCAAGTTGGAATCAGTTGAACTGATCCTAAGCCTTGCCTTCAACGATGACATTAGCTGCAATAATGTTTATGAAGACAAGATACATCAAAGGCATGCATGCATATACAGTAATTGATGTGACTCTGCAGTGCATTTGCTGCCAAAACCATGTTCTGGATAAAAGCTCCTCAAATCCCGCTTTTACAAACTTCAAAAGATATCGTGTCGTGAACTAGATCACACATCAAAGACGTGAACAACTTTGGCCATCTCCCTCCATTGAGAACTGTCTGACCCGTCTGCAGAAGAGATGTTCCATTGTCTGGGGTTCTGTTCCACAACCACACGTAGTGTCCTGGTCTGCTTCCAAGTAGCCCACTTCTGCAAAGAAACCTTAGCTCGGCCGATTCTAGTTCCACATCTGTTAAACAATCACCATTCAGTCCATTTGGAGGCAGCTCCAGGTGGAAGATGCTCATCACGTTCATACCAATAGATGTTACATGGGTTGAATAGCAACGGTCTTTCTTTCCACAATGCAACTCTTAAAGCTCCTTAGCGACCTGATTCAAGGGTTGGACTTTGCGTAAGAACTCTCCTCTGGAATTAAGTTGGGTGGCAGCTGGTCTCTGTCCGGACATAGGGTTGCTTCACATTAATACTTTGAACAGCTACGCTCTGTGGCATGCTCGCTACACTATGACAATGTCTGATGGGGCAATTCCTACTATTAATGTATACGTTTCTCCGTTTGGTGTTGGACAAAAACATCTTAATAGCCGGCAGGGATGCATTTAAATGCCGAGTCAGTTTTATTGCCGGGGTTGATCTTTCCCATACAGGGCAATTGTTGCTCCAACAATAGGCAGACCAAGAGATGTTCCATTGTCCTGTGGTGCTGTTCCAACAACACAGTAGTGTCACTGATCTGCTTCCAGTAGCCTCACTTCTGGCAAGGAAAACCATTTTGTTTTCTCAATCCGGTTGAGCATTCGCCATTCAGCCAATGGGGTTGGACTTTGCTCAAGAAACTCCTGTCTGGATTTAATGATAACGTACTTTTCATTACCGTGCGTTAAAACTTTGGAAATAGTATCCCATCTAATTTGAATTAATATCCATATCCATATTTTCAGTACCTGTTTCAAACATTTGAAAAGCTTCTGAATTCCTTTATGTTCATTATCTCTTTTTAATTGTGAACGGTTAAGTTAATTTGTATTTCAATTGATTTGTTGTTGCAGATCTTTAAAAACTTGTATAACTTGTGTAACAAAAGTGTATAACTTTAAACAGGCCCTCATGGAGAGCAGTACTTAAATACTGAATGAGGCTACTCTGTATACTAAAATGTAAATAACTAAATCAAAAATAAGGCGGGTTGGCATCAGGTCTCTGTCCGGACATAGTTGCTTCACATTAGATACTTAGAAGCTACTCTTGCATGCTCGCTACACTCTGTTGGGCCATTCCTGCTAGATGTAAACTTTTCTCCGTTGATGTTATTGCGTGAGCATACTTTAATCTTCGTCTTCTTGATGTGGGTCTTATAAGAACGAGTGCGGTCCCAACTACTAGGTAGACAGGTGTATCGCAGTGCTCCATTGTTGTTCCAAGTCCAGGTTACTTTAAGCTGACGTTTGGCTCCACGGTGTTTAGATGTAAAGCAACACCCCTGTGTCTTGGACGGATTTGCACGTAGGTGGTTTCCTCCTTTTAGGAATTAGGAGTTCATCCAAAGCTTTGAGATCTCGCTTGCAAAGTGTGAAGTCTGCATCGTGTGCGCTTATTCCAATCCAAGACACGTCTGCTTAGATAAAACTACAGGTTCCTGGCACTCCTAGGTTGGTAGTTGGTATAGATGTTGAACAGGAGAGGTGCGAGAATACTCCCTTGGGGTAGTTCCTTCTTGAGCCTACGCCAACAGCTCTTCTTCGCTCTTCGCTTCTTAGCTGAACAAAAACATCCTGTTTGTGAGTTGGACTTTGTAGTTGGTCATAGTTATGTATAAGCGGTATGTTATGTACTGTTACTAGATAACAGATTGATAGCGATATTGCAATGACTGCAAATTGGTAATTCATGGGCAAAATGTGCATAAAATATTGAAATAACTCCTTGAACAACCTATAATTGTATGGGCAAGAATGGATCACAGAAATAATTCTGTATGAGAAAATAAGTATTTAACTATATAAAGTGAGGTCGTAGTATTCTTTGTTTGTCAGATCTAGGAGCAATTTCCCATAAACCCAAGAAAAAGGTTCTACTCTATGATTTTTTTGTTCGGTGTTTTAAAGAAGGTTGTTAGGGATTAACATATGAATTGCAAGTGCAATAGATTAACACTCAAACTGCCCATGATTTAAAAACTGGCCACCTTTAAAAGCAACCTAGGTGCTGAAATGTTGGGTAACATGGCGGTTATTTGGGATTATTGCAAATAAAGGTTTATAAAAGTAGATGGCCATGAATTCAATTTTGATTGGTTTTTTAATCAAACCCCATTTTAGCAGTTTTTAAACATAACCAAAAATTTTTTCTTCAACGCGTCTGGATATAGCCGAAACAAGTTCGGCGGCAATATCAATGGCGCCATTTTGTTTATTCAAATTACACTTGCTTAAGTTGTCACCATGGAAGTCGCATACATACATGTGTATAAGTTATATTTGAGCAATAGTGTAATTATAAACTTTATAGTAGTGTAAAGGTCATCCATATGATACCTTGAATGTTGAAGTCAAATTATTTACGGAAATGGCGGCCATTTTGGATTTATGCAAATTAGGTTTAATTAAGAATGTATGTATTTGACTTCTGGTGGTTGTCCATTATCAAACATTTCATTTTTTACCAAAATTATCCTTCTACAAGACATGGTATGGCTGAAACCAGTTATGGAGCAACTTGAATGGCGGCCATTTTGTTTATGCAAATTAGCAGGCTTAAGCTACTACTTTGGAAAGTCTATCATGCAGAAATTATTTAAATATCACCTCGTGGCCCAAGCACTATTAATTGTGTTGAGACATTTCCATGTTTGGGTCATATCGTATTTGAGGTTAGGGTTTTTTCAGTGGTATATGATTTTTTTTTGGGGGGGGAGCAATCGTACTTGCGTATTTTTGGTGCTCCCTTTACATTTACATGTAATAATTTTATGTGGCTGTTACTCTTTTTTAACTTGGTAATTTTTTCTTCAATATCCATGCAAGTTGCAGTTGGCCAATTTCCGAAATCCACGAACAGTTTATACACTTTGGTTGATGAGTGTGTGTGACATTCCATCTGTATGTTGGGTCATCCTTGATCTTGAACATGATGTGCCCGTTTAATTGTTAAGTAAAGCAAAGCGTTTTGTGAAGTTAGTTTTGAACTATGTTTCTAATGATTATACTCGTCTATTCAGATAATTTATTTGGTTGTCCATGTCCTTTACATAGATTATAATCCCGGGGACCACTTGTATCCAAAGGTGAATATGATGCGTGAACATGGACTTACACCCTAAACAAGTATTTCCACCGACTAAAAACATACCCTGTAAAAACGGTTTACAGTATTTTTGATGATTTTTTTTTATCTCTGCTTAATGTAAGTATTACGTACCCTATACACGTACATCACTATTTCAGGGTTGGATTAGGAAAAAAACATACCCTTTACCATTATTTTGCTGTTTTGATAACCTAATTGATTTACGCGCGTACAAAGGACCCCTTTTACGTGTTTTTTTTCTTGTTCACGTTCACACATGGTCATACCACCTTTGAATACAAGTGGACCCCCGGAATAAGAAGAGCCGAAGTCCATCGAATGTCAAAATTGAGATTTTTATATAAAATTATTGTATTTGTGAAAATTCAACTTTTGGCGATATTGTTGTTGTTGATGTTTGGCGTTTATAATAACTGATATTAAAATTTTAGGTTTTATGCAATTTCCGCCATTTTCCGGAAGAACTCGATTTAATATTGGCATAAAATATGGAAATGTATTTGTTGTTCTTTTAGGCGAAAATGCATTGTTATTTTATATTTGAGAATAAAAGAATGAGTTACCGTCTTGTAACCAAAAATTATATGAATCTTTGGAAAATGTCCTGACTTAAAGAAAACTTCCATTTTAGCGAGCTATTATTTAAAAATCTATAAAAAGGAAATGAGGTTTCGATGAATTCTTTTTATTAAAATAAACGGACAACCTCTTGCAAGTGGCACAATAGAAGTCATAAAAGTGGTTTCTGTGAAGGGGTCGAATTATTTAGTGCCAAAACGTACATTATTTTGTTAAAAAAAATAAGGACCATAATGAAAAGATAACAACGTATCACATTTGCAATTAATTAAGTCATTTGTGTTACTTTTATATGATCATTCTTTAAAAATGCAATATAAGCTGAGAATAACGAGGTTCTAACTGACTGGTCATTTTGAGACATACATACATACACACACACACACACACACACACTGGAGGTAGTATACTTTGAATGTCATTTTGCAAACATGATGGAGAAGAGCTAGTAACACATTGATTAACAAATTATATGTTATTTTAAAGCTCTTAAAATATTACTACCTCACAAAAATCCAAAGTGTAGGTTAGAACCTTGTAGTTCTCTGTTCATGATCTCTAACACTTCTCTTGCCGCATGCATTAAGGGGAAACTTTATTCAGATAAACAATGGTTTATACAACTGTTCTTAGCACTTGAGTTGAGTTTAATATAAATTTGAAATTAAGTTATTCTTTCTCTCCAGCGGCATGCGATTTTTTTTCGTATTCCACCCTAGCAAATTGAGTTGATAAACATGAAATATTTTATATATACGCAAAGCAGTTCCTGTGAAACACGATTAATCACACTTTAGAATTCACCAGGTTTTATAATGATGCAAATTAAAAAATCAAAACAAATATGTATTTTGCAGCGTCCTACCTTGAAAATATATTTGCTGAGCATTTAACAATAACAGCTATGGGTGAACAAATCTAAATATATACAACTTCATGGTCATATTTTTTTCATAACCAAAGCAGTCTTATGATTCAAGAAACTAAAATTCTTTTGCACGATTTGTAAAATCCTAACATCCTGTATAAATGTCAAATATGAAGAGCTCATTAATATCTTCTCTATGTAGTTGAAATGAAATCAATCTCCAACCTGATAATTGTTTGAAGTTATGACACCTGACATGGCCTATATAAGGTTGGGCAGAACCAATTAATCATAGATATTGAAAGTAAAACAGTGTGCCTCAGTATCATACCCAGACTCAAGATAACAGCCAACATATTTAAGTACTTCATCATTCCGTTCATTACAGAATTTCTATCAACTTGTCTGTTTGCGTGGGGGAGAACTATACGCAGCAAACGTCATCTCAACGATTTTTTTCAAGTTTTAACATAGTCGGATGTTTTGAGAGAACGATATATCTTGAAAGAACGCCAATACATGAATGTGCAACATGAAAATACAGAGGTGTAGGCTCTGGACACAGGTCTGGGACTTACTGTTGCAATATAACTGGATCATATGAAGAGCTCCGGCGGCTGCAGGGCTTTAACTGATTCGCTGCTTCGTTTTTTTTTTTTTTTTTTTTTTTTTTTTTTTTTTTTTTTTACCCACACACACATCCCTCGCAAGCTCGCACGCATTCAAACTTTATACAATATGAATATGATGTGTCAATCAAATCACTCAATTATAAACCGCCAAAACCATTAGAAAATCATCAAAGGCGCTACATACAAGAATACAGTTATTGCTTCATGATAAAGCCGTCAGGAGATCCTTGAACTGTTCATACGGACTGATGTGGAAGTTTGTTCCATAACTTTGTAGTTAGAACGTCCTAGAGGAAAATGTCACGATCACCGCAAAGAAGGGAGGTAGCGTTATTTTTCTTGTTAGATCTATAGGGGCAATTTTCCCCAAAACAAGGCA